>JAQGCN010001169.1:0-11185 GCA_034699725.1 Friesea truncata | reverse complement strand
AACACACAAAATCATTAAGACGGGTGACGTAACAGATTCAAAATTCTCATTTTGATCTTATGAGCACCCCCTGGTATAGTGTAAGAATAAATAGCTGTTTATGTATTTACTTTTGTAAGAAAATGAAGAGATGAGGATAAGACTAGAATCTAAATTAGCCATATCTTCCAAAATGGATTTTCTTCATATAAAAAGCTTTCAGTGTAATGTTAGTCAAATACACCTGTGTATTCTTATTCTGATTCTTTGGCTTTTATGTAACGGCTTTCACTACTCTCGCTTCTCTTTCGCTCGTTTTTGTCTTCATCAATTTTAAGAGAGAAAAGCTTTGAAAGAAAGTAGATTTTGCATTTGTAGTGAAAAATGATTTACAATAATTGTTATTTTTTTTACTAAAACATTTATGACATAATTAATATTAATTTTTTATATTAAGCGTTTTTCTTATAAATATTTCTTTGAGTAGCAGCATTCATTATAAATTTTTCTTTCGTTGTTTCTTGCCCTTCCTTATTAAAAATAAGTAAGGGGAACAATGTCACTTTCGACGACCCGTGCGAGTGTTACTACAAGAGGTCGAAGGTAGTTTTCTACCACAAAAAAAAACAAAAACTTCGTAATGTCACTTATAGCCTTAGGCGTCAGATTCTAACAATAGCCTACTACTCGCCTTACTTTTCTGTCTAAAATTAAAAGAGAATGTTAAAATTCATAAAGGAAACCCAACCTTATTCTTTGAATTTTCGTAGATTTTTCCATTGAGTATTACTGCAAACAGACACAAAATTAATAAAAAGATTTTGCTTTTAAAGAAGATTTTAATTTTATTAATCTGTTTTTGAATTAGATTTTTCTAATTAAAATTATTTATTTGATTCTGTAAGAACCAATTTTATTCACATATCCTCCATTATTTCATTAAGTGAGAATTAAATTTAAAATCAATTGTTTTAATTTTTTTCAGAAAAATGAATTGCAATTCTAAAGAAAGAAGGCAAGGAGGTGAGTATAAAAAATGTGAAGAAAATGTTTCGGAAGCATTTTATTTTGGAGATTCTCCTCTGAAGAAATTTTCTTGTTCGATGTGTGGAAAAGAATTTAAACAAAGGAATCATATGTGTCAACATTTCAAACGCGTCCATTCTGATTTGAAATTATTTCCATGTCTATTTTGTAAGAAACCATTTAAAACAAATCCCCAGATGCAGGTGTACTTTAGAACACACACAAATGAAAGATCATATCAATGCAAAATTTGCAAAAAAGATTTTAGACAAAGCCACAATTTGAAGATCCACGAAAGAATCCACAAAGGAGAAAAATCATTACAATGTAAACACTGCAATAAAAAATTCATAACAAAACAGCAACTGAACATCCATTTGAAAATTCATACTGGAAAAGGACTCTCCAATTGTACAAAATGTACAAAACAATTCAAAACAAATCAAGAACTTAAGAGTCATATGATAACCCACACAAAGGAAAGTAAATTCATTTGCACAATTTGCGAATATCCAGCACCAAACAAGAGTAAATTAAAAAATCACTCCATTGGAGTGCATTCAGATGAAAGACCTTACAAATGTAAAGAATGTGGAAAACAATTTGGATTCAAAAGTAATTTGAAGGAGCATATGCTTATTCACAAGGGTGATTTTGGTGTTTTATTGAAAATTGAAGATGTTGGTGATTTAATGAATAATTTACGAGTGAAATATGGAATTGGATTTTGTGATTCAGATGGATGGAATCCAATACAAATTGAAGATACACCACAATTAATAAAACATATTAAAATCAAATCCACAACTAAACCATTCCATTGTACAAAATGTGGAAATCTCTCTGGGTCAAAATCAAATTTGAATAAGCATATGAAGATCCATGCTAATTTGAAGGAATACAAATGTGATGATTGTGGGAAAGAATTTCGACAGAAGAACAATCTAATTTATCATATTCGTATTCATACTGGTGAGAGACCCTACAAATGCCCCCTTTGTACAAAAACATTTATTTCAAGTAGTCACATGAAAATTCATCTAAATCGTTGTCACATAAAGGAAAAACATTGGAAATGTGAAGTATGTGATGTGGATTTCACATCAAGCAGTGTTTTGTATAATCATAAGAAATCCAAGCGGTGTATCGAAATGCATAAAAACGTAGCCTTCAAAATTATTTAGAAAATAATTACTTTAATAATTTGCTAATATTTTACTATTTCCTGATTGGTTGAATGAAGAAATAATTATTTTTTCCTTGTATAAACATTTTATTTGGATAATATTGGTTGGACGGGTGAAGAAAAAGAATTTTAGCTGTATAGCATTGAAGAACCACGACATTAAAACACACATTACCCATTAATTACACATTAATTTCTAGTCCAACCGGACATTTAAATTTAAAAAAAATAATATGAAACGAAAAAAAAATAATTTGACTAAATATATGATTAAATTTCAATCAATAATCACACATTTTATTAATTCCTTCTCAAGATTAAAGCTATATTTATTATTATAATTTTAATTCATATTATTTTGTTTATTAATTGACAAAGTTTTGAAAATAATTAATTCATTTGTATATGTATACCTCCTCGCATTAAGTTTAAGTACAGAACATAAGAAGAAGAAAAAGAATTTTTTGTTATTTTTAATGCATATATTATTGTAAATCTATCAGTATAAATTGTTTCCCTACACCTTTGCACATTTTTATTAAAAGCAAGCTTTTTACATTTACAATAAACTCTTATTTATTAATTTAATAAAATTATTTTGGCGACTCTGACGAGACAATTAATTTTCATTGAAAGTTTTCTGAGCATTTTCATTTTTTTAAATGGACATTTAAAACACCATCTTTTTTCACATGATCATCGTAACACGGGATTTTGCAAATAATTTTTAGGAGAAAAATAAAGCTCATAATTTGAAAAATTAGAAAATCTTAACTAATGATTGGAAGTTAAGGTTGTGAAAACCTTTGGCATTATATACTGTGATTTATGCGTTTAAAGCAATCTTTAAAATTGAATAATTTGGTATAATCATCGTTTGAACAATACAGTAATCAATGGAATATCATAATTTCTCCAGTATTGTTAAATTAGTGTTGGTCTCATTAAAAAATGATGGGGAAAAAATTAAACTAATCACATCCCTTCCACCCTTTCCTTTCATTTAAAATTATAACCTGATTAAAGAGCTTTATTAAAACTAAACTACTACACTGCTTAAAAGCAAATGGAGGAATTTAAATTGAATGTAAACAGTCAGTGTTTGTTGAAATTATACGGTCCTTGATTATACTTCAAGTTTAGTACCTTGTATTTATTCATTCGTTGGCGTGGTCTTGCTATCCATATTTACAATCCAACATCGAGCCATTAGACATGCAAATACAGTTAAAACCATTTTGCTCTTGACTTCTACAATGTCTTCTGGCAGTGCATAAACTCGAGCACCAACTTTTCGAGCCATTGAAATAGCATACTTAGCATTTGCCATATTATCCTAAAACAAACAAATTCATTAATAATCATTCTCTTTTAAAAAATTAAATTACCTCTGGCGTTTTAGTATCTTTGACCAATTCATAATCTATTATTCCTGGTTTGATAGCATCAATGAGATCGATGACTACTCGACCATCCGCAATGGAACCATCTTGAAAACTTCTAATACTTGTTGTCTTTCCAGCAGATGATAATTTATTGTTCACCCATTCAACAATCTCTTTTTCAACAATTGGATTACCAGAGTTAGCCAATTGTGTCAAAACTGATAGGGTGTAAGCTCTCATCAATTGCCAAATCAAAGCTAAAAAAATGCATAGAGTCAAAATTAATATTTTATTAAAAAGACTTCATGATGTTACCTACCGAGGGTAAGGGTTGGATTTCCATCGGAAATGTCTTGCCCTGCTATTCCAACAAGAGAAAATTTAAGTTGTTTCCCAAGTTCAACGGCGTAGTTACAATTTTCTAATTTCTCCATGAACTTTCGAAGTTTTGAAAATTTTCTACAAGGTTAATAATAATAAATAATTAATTTTAAAACAATAATTGAATATAAATAACTTATTACTTGTGGACTCTGTGCCAATCCACAATTCCAGGTTTGATAATATCATACAATTGAAAAATAATCAAACCATCAGCAAGATCAGAGTAGAGCCAGTTGACATGTGGAGAGACACCCATGGAATTCATCCAGTTTCGATAAGCTTATAAGAAACAGGAAGATAGTTTTTTAATTTGAATTTTAAAGATATATTAAAACTTTTACTTTTTTCTTCTCTTGTTTCTTCAATATTTTCTAAAAACTGGTCCACATTTTCTGGTTTGTCAAGTCCTGGATGATTGTTAAAAAGATTAGCCACAAATGCCAAGTTAAGTTTACTGACACCCTTCACTACATCATCTGCTGTGACAAATGAGCGACATCCTAATTTATGTGCCTGTTGGAGCATAATTTCAGCCCTTGAAACCAAGTCTCGTTCCTAGAATTTAAAAAAACAACAAATTATACAATAATTTAAAATTAAATTCCATTCTTACCATAAGAGCTTCTTTCGATACACCAGATTCCTTTGGTGCAATTTGATATAGTAGATGACTGTATATCTCTGAATCTGTGATGTCACCGGAGAAATTGTTGCATTTCCTATTTACACCTGCACGTTCTAAATGATAGTTAACCCATCGTAATAAAATGGCTTCAGGAGGTAGACGGATTAAATCTTCAATCTTTTCATCATCAGCTAATAAATTAGCAAGACCTGGACAATGTTCCAGTGTAATTTGGCTAAAAAGTCCAATCTATAAAATCAATAGAGAAAAAAATATAAAAATAAAGTATACGTTTAATTATAAATTATTCTTCTTACACGAATAATTTGCCAGAGTAAACCAAGTACTAAATGTGGTTTTCCAAGAATTAAATCATTTCCATCGATGTTAATTATGTTACATCCAATGGCTTGAGCAGAATTTAATGCCAATGTTAAATTTTCATGTTTTGTATAGAGTGTCAAATTTTTTGTGTTGATTGCTCTTACATCAATTGTATCAGGGCAAGAATGGTTGATGATTTTACTAAAATTAATATAATAAAACAACATATTGTTAATTTTTCTTTTTCAACAATTATTATTTATACTGTTCATACCAAAGAAGTATCCCATCTTTAACTTTATCATAAAGTTCTTTGCCTTCAGGATCGATTGGAAGAAGATGTTTAAGATGAGGATCATGACCGAGATGATCGTTTATCCAATGCGAAAAGGCCAATTGCTCCTCAAATCTTACAGAATGGGTCGTTCCTTCACTGGAAGCTAAATTAAGAATATTGGGAGTTAAGAATTGCAATTTATTTATTGTCAATATTAAAATCTTACCCGTCGACATCCCTCCAATAGTTTGCAAGTTCTCCTTCTTTGACACTACTTGCTTGAATGTAGTCGCCACTTCCTTGGATTTCAACTTACAGCATAGCTGAAATTAAATACGTTTTTTATTTTAATGGGTGCTAATTTATATTAACTAAAGTCTAACACTTACGTCTTCAAATTCTTCTAAGCTCAATTTGGAACGTTGCTTGTTTCTTCCACTGGACCTATCGGCTTCCTCCATGAGCTGACGAACTTGCCATCCTGGTAATTTGAATCCAACATGATCCAAGGCATCCTTCAGTTCCGAAAAGTCAATAAACCCGCTATTGTCTTTATCAATCTGAAATTAAAGAATAAAAATTTATTAGCCTTGAATAAAAATAATTGTTCAATCCTAACTTTTTTATATTCTTCTTCAATACGAGCGGATATTTCAATCACAAAATCTAAACGTTGACTTTTAAAATTAAGAAGTTCCATGACTATTTCATGACTGAAAGCTCTTATACAAAACTGCTTAAAATTATATATACGGAAAAACTGGTGATGGACCACCACCAATGCAAGGAAAGAATTACAATATGCATTTTTTTTCATCCCTTAATGATGAAGTCTGCTCGAGACAAAGATGTAACCATCTGAAGGAAGGGATGGATAATGTGATATGGATATGGCAATGGAAGTAAAAGAAACTGGAAAAATATCTTCATCACAAAAGGATCAGTTTTCATTAATTTATGGATTTTGGCTCAGGGTAGATTTTCAATATGAAGCCTGCTTGTAAAATTATACTTCAATGGGGGTAATATTTATTGTTAGAAGCGTATGACGCTTCTTGAAGTGTGCCTGTGCCTTATTATATACGACATACGACTAATCCATATGTCAAATACTAAGTTTGGCTTACTTATACCAAACATGCAACTATCGACAACTCTAATATAAACATTCTATTTCAACATAAATGTAAGCATTTTGTTATCTAAACAAAAACCTTTCAACGTAGTAAGTCAATACAAAGTAAACTTTTACTGACTCAACTGCATTGTCTTATCTTCTTTATTCAGAAATAGCAGCCGGAAGTTAGAAATCATTATTACACTTATCCCATTAAATTTTTCAATTACAAATAATATTGGGAAGTTACATTTATTTAAAAATCATTAACACGTTTAACCATATGGTGTTATTTTTCAAAAGTATTAATACAAATTTAACATCATCCATCATCATCTTAATCCTTAACAGGTGCTATTTTAATTTACAGAGAATAAAAACTTTAATATTATTCATAGGAAAGTTGCCAACTTACTCAGGTTACTGGTGAAAATATTTGATGAACATTTTTGACTTACATGACGTTGTTGTAAATATTTTAATGGTAAATTTTAATTAAAACATTTCACTTATTAAAATTTTTGGTTAAAATGGGTTCGCCCATAATTTATAAAATTCCTAAAAGACATAAAAGTCATTCATATCCTATCCTATCATATCCTTCCACCCACGCAGGAACAAAAAATAAGAAATCTTGTGTTCCTGTCTTTGTTTAACGCAACTTTATTTTAATATTCAAGTGAAAATGATTTGATTAATACTTAAATAAAATAAATAAAAGGTTGGAGATGATTTTAATATTATTGACAATGGACAACTATATAGCCTTTAGCCATCAGTTATTTTAGTCGTATTATCCTATTGAAAGACTAAAAACATTTCAAATTAAAACTTGATACTCGCCCTGCAAGTTAAGTTAAAATTTTGAAGGACAACATTAAGATTACTATAATAATAGTGACTGCCAGGATCCTTTTCAAATGCAAAGTAACTAGATCTGAATTAATGAGTTTATTTCATTCTTGTGAAGTATTTTAAGCCGGTTGGTTCACCTGTTGTGTCGTGGTTCCTTCCTTGATTGCTTTTAACTTAAAATGGGAGGATATGATGGGATTAAAGAAATTCTTTCAAATATTGCTTTCTCCAATGTCAAGTCAAGAGATTAAGAAAAGTTAACACCTAAATTGCTCATAGTCAGTCGTCATCATGGAATTGATTGAAAATAACTTTCAAAAAAAATATAGAAAAGTTAATGGATTTTGTATACAAAATATGAAATTAAAATTGATATTTTTCATAAAATGTATCATATCAATATGAAATTATTAAATTGGGTGTGGGACACCCCTCCTAGATGATAGCAAATGACTCAATTCTAGTTTCTGTGAGTCATTTGGGCGGAAGGTGCGTCAAGACCAAAATACAGTATAAAGTACATCAACGTGGCCAAAGCGGGCCAAAGCCACTTGAACAGACGATCCATCATTAAAAAAAATTGTACGCAAATACCATTATAACCACTAACTTTCAATTTCAATTATTCTATATTATTTTACCCAATGAAATAAAATCAATTAAACTTAATAGAAAGTTAACCAATCACAAGAAGGGGCTTTTGGAAGGAATTCCTTTCACTTTTTCAT
This sequence comes from Friesea truncata, assembly GCA_034699725.1. Classification (NCBI taxonomy): domain Eukaryota; kingdom Metazoa; phylum Arthropoda; class Collembola; order Poduromorpha; family Neanuridae; genus Friesea; species Friesea truncata. The sequence goes on along the minus strand of JAQGCN010001169.1, from coordinate 3,299 downwards.
GTAAATGGTTTTTTAAATGAGTCATTCATTTTATATTTTATTTTTGTATACACGTGAAAGTTAAAAACTATTGTAAAATATAATGTAATAAACATTGTTGATTAATATTTTTAAAGGATTTTTTGTTGAATCACCATACTTATACTTATACTGGTAAATAAAGTTTTTACGATTCCAATTCTTATGTTGCTGACCTAAATGTATAGTTCACATTGCATGGGTTATTAAAAATTTCCAACGCAAAAAGCATTTACTTAAACAAATAAGACGCTCACAACCAATGCAAAATGCAATGTTGCTTAAAATTGATGAATTTACAACAATACACATTACATTGTTGAGTACACCCCCCTCCACCCCAAAATCAAGAACGGAAATTACTATAAAATATGGACGTACCGGACGGAGGCGTTAACTCGTTTAATTTTAACTTTTGAAGTAAAAAAGTTTAAATTAATAATTTTTATCATTTAATTAATGTGAATTAATGAAATAAATTTCTTACCTCATTAAATTTTTCTTTAATTTCTCTCACTTCATCATTGCTTAATTTCTTATCGAGAGTCTTCCCGTTGTGATCCATGGCTTTTTGGTAGAAGGAATGAATTACGGAATGTTAATTTTAATTATAAATGGAATGAAGATGATGGAATATATAGACGAAAAGAGAGAATTTTGATCTGCTTCAATAATTTTCAATATCACACAAAATCCATACACTAACTGTTAGATTTATCGGTTTATTGATGATAAAATTCGTTGATAGTACTGTAGTAGTTAGACACTTGACTTAAGCAGAGGATGGTATTGTAGTAATTGCTACCTTCCCAATGGAAAGTTAACTACTAGTATAAAATGAGGAGGACGCTGACGAGTGACGACTACTACTTCTTCCTTATGGACAAACTTTTGACAATGCAATGCCTGATTAGATTCTAGCTAATCCCAGGGTCTTAAACCCAGTTTTCAAGTAAAAAGAACCTGCTGCTCCTGCTGAGTGCTGACTGATTGTTCGGTTGCTTCTTCCTACACTACTATACACCAACACCACCGGTCCGGAATCGATACGTGGTACGACGGATGAGCAGATAACTATAACTTCGACTAATATTGTTGGGGAAATGACAGAAAATTCTTTACGTGTCACCTCATTAACAAACACACCCAAAAGTACTAATATTCACTTTAAAATTCTAAACTATAACCTCTAACCACTAAACTACCGGTATACGTAACACGGTGGTTAATGACTAATTTTCAATGGAATTCACCCTTCTTGTCTAAATGGGTAAGTGATAAAAGTGTCAAATCTTATCCCACACTTTTGAACCGGAAACTGGATGGTGTGAATATTAAATCTTTAGAATAATTGTTAAAATCTGATGATAACCAGAGCCCAGGCTCAGCAGAGTGAGCATGTGTGTAATATTCCAAGTTCACAAAATCTCACGGATTATGACTGAGATAACCTTTAATAAAAAAATAAGCTCGAGGGTTTGTGACGATGCAAATATAAATGTGGAATCTCAATCTCCAAGGATGACTTTTTCTTTATAATCTTCCCATTGTAATGTTTAGGGTGGAACATTATTTCATCTCCAAATTTTATAACCAAGGTATGTTATATGAAGTTCTTCTGTAGCTCTAGGATCATTTCATCTTCAGATGCATTCCATCCCTTTTCCAAACAAGTGGGGTGAGTCCGGTCCTATGTCCAATGTCCTTCCTAACTTTGTTGCAATAAGCTCAGATGTAATTACGGTAACCTAATCTTTATTGAAAAATAAAATAAAATTAAAATCGAATTGATATAAGTTATAATAAAATTATTCGTTAAATAAGAAATAACCAGCATTCCTCTTTCGCCTTTCTTTGAAATTATTTTAACAATATAAACATCTCATTTAAATACAATTTCACTCATGTTTTTAAAATCACTTTTCTATATTTTTAGAATCACAATGATTTACGCGATAGGATGTCCCCAGTTGCCATTATGGGTAGATTTAGTTAGATTAAAAGTCCTCCTCATCCCAATCAAAGTTTGTATTAGCAGCAGGAGCAGCTTGTTTTTCTTGCTCCTTTATCCATTTCTTTCTATTCTCTTCACGAAGATTTTTCTTCTCTGATTTTGTTAATCCAGGTTTGGTACTTTAATAAAAATAATCATTTTTATTTTAATATCATTAATAAATCATTTTAGTTTTAATTTATAATTAAGGTCTTATTTATAAAATTCAAAGACTTACACCAAATAGCATCCTTCCTTTAATTTTTTACTTGGATCGTATCCTCTCTGTCCGCTGCTAGATTCAGGAGCGTCCCAGTCTTCACCGTCATTTTCGACTTCCGGTGCTACAGGTCGATTAGGCTCTTGTTCAACTCTTGGTTCCAATTTAGGAGCTCCGTCTATTCAATATACATATCGAAATTATAAAGTTTCTCAGTGAAAATAACAATGAACTGACGAACCATTTCCTGAAGTCATTGCATGAATAACAGCATATTGATCTGGACATTCTTTTTCGTGTAAGGCAATTTCTACCTTATGGAATCTGTGTGAAAAATTAAAACGGCAAGCAACGATTTCTGGAGTTCGACCTTTAGCTTTTTCTTCCTTTTCATACTGCTTTCTGCATTTATCTAAATGAGTTATCTGCTTTCGATTTCTGAAATTAAAAATTACATTAATGTCTACTAAGCTTAAAATTTAACTTAAACCAATCGTCCTAAATCCTAATTCTTTACTTTGTGATTTTCAATTTCAACAATCGGATGTATATTTTAGTATTAGTTAACTAAACTTACATGATCCGATGGGACTTGTTATAAGGGCATTGTACCCAATATTCCCCAGGTGCCAAACAGTCTACGTCCATTGTTCCGAATTTTCAAATTCGACCTTAAATATAAGATAAGAATGTGTATAAGTATAACTTAAATTACCACACTGTTTTACTCACCTTTGTTGACAAGAGGCAAAGACTGAAAACTTCGTGATGAGTTCGAAAAAGAATGTTTATATACAGAACTAACTAGAGTTTAATAAATCCTATTCAATTATAATTCTTTGTTTTTTGTAATAATTCAATTCAATTAGTGAAATGAAATTTTTAGGACTGATAAAGGCTATACTAAATAACACATCCCACAACCTTATTAAGTAAGTATTATTGAGAACAGGTTCTGTGGGAGGCTGAGACGGAATTTTTTTGAGTGGCACGTCACATCTGGCTCTCAAAATTGGTTCCACCAAACACGGGCGTACTATTTCTAACCAAGTGCCAAGTCCACTTTAA
>JAQGCN010001168.1:0-11186 GCA_034699725.1 Friesea truncata | reverse complement strand
CATGGGAAAAAAGGAAAATGTAATTTAACATGGTCCATATTTCATTTTCTCTTCTTCAAAAAATTCATAGCAGAAATAAAATGGTAACAGAATTCTTTTCTAAGAATGAAAAGCAGAGCCATGGTAAAAATATTCAAATCATCGTTACTGAAACTTTTTTTTTCAAAATTTGAATTCGAGAGCTCTGTTAAATCTCTCAAATTGAAGAAGAAGGATGTGTGAGATAAATACGAAGGATGTAACAGTAAAATCCTTATAATTAGAAAGGAGCGTAGGACAAAAATTCAATCATCTCACTCAAGCTCCTTCGTCGTCCTCGTCGTCATCCTTAAACCAAATCCATCAATAACTAAACCCTAGGAGGACAATCCCTATTAACTGAGAGACAATAAGTCTAAGCTCCGCTTTTGTACTTTATTTAGGATATCGAATTTTAGGATGATGTGAAAGTAAAATGAGAAACAGGTAGGATCTCCCAAGAGACTCCAAAACTCAATTTAAGATTCTAATGAATAATGGGTGAAAGTCTTAATGAATAAATAAAGGGAAAGTATCGAAAGAGCAAGCTGTGCCTCAAAACAATTAAGGACTAACGAACTCTCTTTCTTTCTCTTCAAAATCAAAATAAAATTCACTTTCTCTTTCCTTTTATAAAGTTATAATATTAATATAACCACTATCCAAAAACTAAATAGAAAGAAAAAGTTCTAAAGTAAAACTTTAATAATTAAATTCTTGCCCCTTTGGATTTTGTGTCATAAGTTATTAAATTCAAGAGAACAATTTTTTTCATAACTTTATTTATTAAAATGTATATTTAATATTTGCTTTCATTTAATTTTTAACTCAACAATTAAAAAGTGAAAAACTGAAATATACGTTACATATTAATATCAACTTTCACTAAATATTCAATCCATTTGCGAAAGTGAAAATTATTAATCGATAATAGTTAATTTTCGTCTTAAATTTTTTTGAATAATTTTCGATCAATAATTTTAATTTTGAATTGAAAACATTATCTTATCTGACTGTGGGAGGATCGAAAACGAAAGAAAAGCAGCACAAGTATCGAATCTTTAGATAGATATCATGTAAATGTTAAATTTAAGTGAAACAAATTTCAGGTGACGTTCGTCTTTCTTTTGAGTTTGAAAAAGAAAGAAGACATTGACCCATTGACGATATTTTTTTTTACTATTACAGTGAAAACTATGATAATTTTCTTTAATAAATTGAGTAGATTGAACAATACAATACTTGTCATTATAATAAAACTTTTCATACTTTTAAAACTTTAACTTTGGGAATATTTTTTTAGTTTCCTTTCTACAAAATTACTCCAACCAAAAGTTTTCCACTTTCATATCTCGAGAAAGTGAATAATTTAAACTTAACAATTCAAATTAATAGGCGTTCTACCTCTAATTAAGATTTTCTAATTTTGCTTCCAGATCTAACTTTTTCAGATCAATACAAATTAACCACGCAAGATCCATCGAAATCTACTCATTCGAATCTAAATTATTGCACATTACTAACTACAAGAATATTAATAAAAAATTACTGCTCAAACTTTATCGATTGGATTTCTTAATTTGGTTCAAATTTTTAAAAAGTATTTCTTGTATTTTAGAAAGATGAAAGAAGAATTATTTATTGTTGAGTGAAGAGAAAATGAAAATTTTGAATAGAAATTATAATATGGAGTTTGGAAATTTTCGTTGAAAACCCCCCTTAATTAATTCTTTGGAACCAATTTCTCCCTTTGAATTAATTACTTTACCATGTCATCATTAAAATTCTACCAAACCATTTGTTCATTTCCTACAAGAAGATACGGCTGTTCAGTTTCCCGTATTCTCTTTCTTGTTATAATTTAAATCTAAAAATTTGCAGGGAAAAATAACCTCAGGGTATAATTCTCGTCATCTCTTAAAATTATTTTGTAATTAATAATTACAAATTACTGGAAAACCACGAAGGAACCTCAGGCACAGTACAGGGATCCCTTTGCGTTATTACACGACGAGGAGAGTATAAGATCAAGATGAAGAAGAAAAATTATTAAAATGTAACAAAAGGGAATGCTTATATTGAAGTAGTGTGTGGTGTAGTGGTGATGAAGATGATTCTTATGCTTATGTTGTAAGAAAGAGAAAGCGCGCACAAGCTTTAATAATAACATTCTAATTAAATTAATTTAATTATAAACCTTAAGCGTAATTTTGATTATAATTACGTAAACCACGACCCAACTTTCATCACAGCCTTGTTCCAAATCCAGTCATCTTTTCTAATCGTCTTTCCACAAACTATCCCTTAATTCTAACTTTCCACTAACCAAATTGGAAAACATCAAAGGAAATTGTATCCACTTTTTCCAGTAAGGAGACGACTTGCTTATTTATTATTATTATTTGCGTACTATTCATTAAAACTAAGAGAAACTTTCATCAGCATCATCATCCAATGACGTTAGTTGTGTCCTAAATAATTATTTTTGGAAGAAATTCGATTAAGTTCAAAATTAACTCTTTTTAGTTTAATTTAACTTTGCTAACGAATTCGCTTCGAAGATAAAAATTAACAATTTCATAGTTGGTAAGAACAAAGTCACCAGGCAAAAACTGATTCTCTATACTACAATTGAAGCAGTAAGATATTTCTAAATTTCGTATAGCATTTTACTCAGACATGAGAAGAATATGTTTATTAAAATGACTTTTACTGTGTTTATGTCAACATTAATTAAGTTTATTGTAATTAAAGATGTAAGTAATGTGACAAGAAGAATGAGTGAAAGTTATGAATGAATGAATGAATGAAGAAATTCCGAATGGAAATTCATTGTTGAAAAGTTTCTTGACAAGTCTGACCTTTAGACAGAAGTCTGATTTATTATGCAGTTTCTGAATGGAAGTGAGTCTATTCTCGTAAGCTGAAAACTTGAAAAGTAAAGTAACCTACTGAGAGTGAGTGAAAGTCCTTGAACACTTGGACTTTCACTTCTTCTTACAACTCTACTCTTTTCACTCCTTTTACGGTTTTCTGAAGAAGAATCCTCGAAAAACCAAAGTGAAAAACCACAAAGTCTAACAAAGTTTTATTCATGCAACTTCTTCCTTCGATCTTTCCTATTCCAAAGAACAACGAAGGAATTCAAGACGGGTCGGGGTCACGCAAGGGAAGATCTGATTTCATTCCAAGGAAGTTAAAAAGGTACCACCTGAATCTGACACCTGAAATTTTATCCATCCCATCCCCACAGAATTGTGGTGGTTTTAGATTATTTCTAACACGTGAACTTGTCGGAAATAAAAATAACAATAAACAGAAATAGAAAAATAATTCGAGATGAGATCGGGTGGTTGACTTCATATTCCATGAGAATTTTTTCAAAATCCTGCCTGTCGATGATCTTTCTTTTCCTCCTGGTGTAGTAATATAATCCAATATGGTTTAAAATACATAATCATCCTAGCAGAACGAGAACCTCACGAGCAAATTCCACCAGGCAGTTTAACAATAATATACAAAGTTCAAAATAAGGAAAACAACCTTATGGCAATAAACACAAATAGTTCAGAGCATCATGGATCGGATCGAGGGGAGGTTACGCATGCCTAAATTCAACAGATTCAAATTATAAATCCAATCTTTTTAATGAAATTCATATCATTATTTTAATTTCAATATTTATATTCAACATCTCTAAGTTAAATATTCTGTAAATTATGATTGCTGAATTTAAAATTCAAAATAAGGACTGTTGTTTTAAAGGATTGTTGATTATCCGTAACAATGTCAATGGATTGTTAAAAAAGATTCTACGGGTTCGGTGGTCCGGTTTGGTCTTAAGTTTTGAATGCAAAGTCTTTCGTATTCTTCAAAAGATGTATTTTAAAGTCATTTTTATATTCTACTTTTAATTCTTCGAAATTCTCACAGTTGATAGCAGTTCTTGAAATACAGTGCATCGTGCATACTTGTGGAATATTGTTGAGATTTCTATGATTTTTCAATACATTGTACTAGTACTTATAAATATAAGCATTACCAGAAAGAAACTTTTGCATGCATTGCATTATTGCATGCAATGTTTTGTTTCAAAATTACATGTGCGTTTGTAATACAATAAACACAAGTTTCATCCATCGTTATTTTGAGTTTTGTTATTTTTATTATGGTGAATAAAATTGAAATGATTCCTAAAAAGTTCATTGACATTGATAATAGAAGGTTAGTCTCGTGTTTTTGGGGATGAAAATAAATGAGAACAAGCACTTGATCCGACTACAATAATATGTCACTAACCACGAAAGGAAAAAAAGGGGAAATGAGTTAATCTTCCCCACTTCCTCTTTACTAGAAGAGGGGGATTATTTTGAAGAAGGAACAATGTCAATTATTATGATGATGACAATGTTAAATTCCAAGGCATAAGGGTGGAACCCTTCACTTGTGTGTTGTTCACTAGGTCAACTATAAGCTAACCCTCCCTTTTGTTTACATCATCCCCTACTATACTTAACCCTCTTCCAAGACACACTTTTTTACGACCCTCTTCTTTCTGCAGCATTCCAGGGTCAAAAAAAAGTAAAAGATTCCCTTGTCATTCTTTTTTGTATGAATGAAAGTGAATCCCCAACTTTCACTAACACGTGGATTCAAAATCACCCTTCCTTCTTCCCCTTCATAATAAGACTTTCACCCCAATAAATACTAAATTCCTGTGCATAATTCAGTCAAGTATTCTTCCTAATAAAAGCATCTCATCTCATGATTTCCTTTTTCTTCTCCCTCTCAGCCTCAGCCTCAGCCTCTAGTGATCTCTTACCCCTGAAGCAAAGAAAATATCTTTGAAAATGTCTGCACACACACGTAGCAAAGTACCAATATTACATCGTAGATCGTAGCGAGGGGAATCATCCTATCCTATTCCTACTCCCCCTCCTTCCTCTTATCACATAGGATGTGAGAGTCCTGTCTAGATAAACTTAGTATAGAATTTTCATTAGGATGAATCTAATAATTTCTTCTATAAACCCAAACTTCCTTCTTTTCATCCTCCTACTCTTAAGATTGTATTTTTGGAACTTTTTTGATAAGATAAAACATAACCACGTATTATAGAAGAGCATAGAAATAAATAAAAAATAATTTTAATATAAAATAATATTAATGTTGTTTCTTTTTTTATGGATTAATTTTTTTTCATCATACTCATCTCTCCTCAATTGGTCCAATCAAGTCAAAGAGATGATTATTTAACTAATTTACACGTGACGTAAAAAGTCGGATTCATCAACTAAACTTCTTCATTTCTTTGACCTTCTAATCTTAAAATTAATTTTTCATATTTAGGAATAACATTGAAAATGTATAAAATTGTGTTTTAAAACAATGCCTTATGTTAATTTTTACAAATCCTTGTTTTCTTTCACAGTTTTTTTAAAGTATCATGCATTATCAGGTTAACTTTTTTCAACTTTACCAAAGAGTCAATTGGGTTAGACCTAGGCCATAGACAAACTGAATGTAAACTTTAGCAGTAACTGCTGAAATGTTTGTAAATTTCTTTTCGGCTTTTAGTAACAATTAGAAATTTTGATTTTAAAGATTAAAAAAATTTAATTTTTTGATAGTTTGTGAAATTTTCTATTAGAATATTGAAATTCTTTGAGTCGTTGTTATAAAAAAAAAGTATGCATAAGTTAAGTAACCTTGAGGGCAAAAATGACGTCGAGCACTGCTAAATCAATTAACGCCAAAACTTCTGCCATTGAATACTAATTTGTAATAATGATTTACCTTGAATCCAAAATTAGGCAGGTATAGTTTTCTCCAGTTCCAATTTTTTTCAACCAATCAGCGTCGTCTATTTCACAAAATCCAAATCACAAACTATAAAATGGAACCTTAAGGAATTGTATTGTTGAAGTACACATTACATGGACACAACAGCATATACACAACACAGGTGTATTAAAAATCCTTCCCCTTTCCAAATATAATAAAGTACAGCGTTTTCGCCTTCACACTTGCTATTACGCAATGAAAAATAATAATAATGGAAGGGTAATATTTTTTACCTCTTCTTCTCTTTGCTTTGTTGGGTGGAGGGGTATTGTTAATCGCTAGGAGCTTGGCCAGAGGACAAATGGAATGTGACGAAAAAAGAAAGAGGCCTTCGAATTTGACTAAGCACTTGTCCCACCGTGTCTCCGGTTTCTATTTTACAAATAATGTCAACCCCATCCAGCTTGCAGTAGCACCACCACGAAGAATATCAAAACTATTTTCCAGCTTCTGAGTTTTTACTATCATCATCCCTCGTACTCGTTCTTCGTCTTGCGCCAGGCCAGAATTATTCTAAACTTGAATTTCTGTTTATATTTTTGAGTTTTCCAGATTCATCATCCAGAAATTCACCTGAAGTTGATGCTGCTGATGTTGATTTTCCTCACCTTCTTCGCCGTGCCGTGCTTCCTCCAACCTTCCCCTTCTTGGAATCTTTGGAAGCCAAAGTCAATGTCAACAAGATTTCTCAAGAAAATGTCAGTAAAATTAATCTCCGAATATGTTTGTCCAGTAGATGCACTTTCGATCCTAAGAATCTCAAGGAGGGTCTTTGGATTGGATCGAAGTCCTCCGTTGCGGTTGTTTATCCTAATGAGAATCCGCGTAGGCCTTCGTCTTTCCTCGCCTCGTGTTAATTTCCTTTTGTTTTCTGGTGGTAGGAGTTGCGTCCCTCTTCGTTCTTTCAGAAGCACGTTTGCCTCGTCGTCTTCGTCACACACACACCACTACTCTTCCTCGTAAAGGATATACTAGATGTACTCCGTCTTTGGAAAGCTCAAGCGAAGCGACTACACGAGGGAAGAAAGAAAGACGGGTGAAAAAATCGATTCAACTCTACATCCAGAAATCATCTTTTGCGCAGCACACCACCAAAACTAGCTTCAGCTTCGCTCGATCTTCTAACACAACTTTGTCTTCTTAAAAGCTTAGACTTCCTAAACGCTGATGCTGTATTCGCTTCCTTATATTTACAATTTATATTTCATGTTATTTCCAAGATGAAGAGGAGAAAGAACGCTTTAAGACGTTTTTTTTTCAGTATGTATAACAGAAAAGGGCTGAAGCTTGAGGAAGGTGGGGTTCTCATGTGGCCCAGGTGTCCTTTTAGAAAATAAATTCTAATTGATGCCAATTAAAAACCACCGAGAAACTCCGGAGTTTCGGATCCTCGGATAAAATTTTTAGTCAGAGGGTGGTAGGTCAATAATTCTTCATCCTATACTATACCACAACAGCATCACTTTCTAAGATGTGATGGTCTCTTATAATGTCGCAGTGGTGGTACTAAAATTTAAAATATGAAATGTAAAGGTCAAAGGACTTGCTTCTTCTTTATTTAGCAAAAGTTACTGAAGCGCTTTGTTGCAGGTTGAAAAAATAGCAAATTTTTCAGTTGTAAAATGACTTGGTGGATAAAGGTTGGTTTCTTTTTTAACATAGGTACAAACATTTAATTTTTACAAAAAATGAAGTTAACTTAACTAAAACAAAGTGTATTAAACCGCAAGTTTTACTAATTTTGTTGGCAATGAAAACTTTTTGAGTTTTATATATCAATCTTATACGCAGCAGTTTGAAGAAAATTATTCTTGTAAAGTTTTTCAATATCAATTTAATAAGTCCATTTAAAGTAGAAATTAAATTAAGTTTTCTAATTTTAGAGAAAGGCACACCCTTTCTCTTTTCTTTCTCTTCTTTCAGGTTTTCTAGAGGAAAGTTTTGTTCATAATGAATTTAAAAGATTGGATTTTTCATACATAGAATCAATTTAGAAAACGCGGATTTTAGAGGGCCAAAGCCAATTTCATCCGAATTTTTGGCATAGGGAACTTTTCAACTCTAAAATTCCCATCTCATTTCCCCACCATTGAACTCTGATGATCTCAAGACTAAAAATCTGAAGGAAGAACTTACTACAAGCTATGCTACTGCTGCGATGAGATGCGATGGAAGAGTTCACCTTCGTCTACGGTTCAAAGTTTCTACTTATAGCTCTTTCTTTGTGTGTTATGTAACATCCTTCCTTCGTTTTAGATGAGATTAAGCCGGTACCACCACCACCAACTAGCTTACATGATTTTTTCATATATACAACCTCATTGAATTTTTGGATCCGTCTATTCTCATCTTTTCTGTTGTTATTTCACATGTTACTGTGTGTGTATGTGTATAATTTAGGATTTTTTTTTACATTCATTGGAAATTAACAGAAATTCATTCCCTTGGGGGAGTTTTAGGTTCTGGCTTCATATTTTTACCCTCTCTTGGTATAAATTACAAAATTTAGGGGAGGGGGTAATTAAAATGAGACTGCTGGATTAATTTTTGGAATTGATAGAAAATTTTAATTTAAGAAATTGAAATTACTGTATATATAACAAGGCATACGAAGTGAACCAATCAGATTCAAGCAATAATCAATAGTTAGATTTGAGTCCTTGGAATTTTTGGGACACATCTGCTTATAATTTCCAATAATAAATTCTGATTCGAATTTTAATTTTAGTAAGGGCCGATGATCCCAAACTTTTTTTTTTCTTTATTCAAAATGGAGAAAACAGACGTTCACGAGAAGATGAAGCCCCGCATGGTATTTTCATTTTGATTTTAATTTGATCTCATTCTCCTTTTCTCCCTGGATTTTCACTCCTTGCGCAAAAGGGGACGAGACGACCAGTAGTATAAGCGTCGTCGTCACTGGATTCTAAATATGTCCCCATCGGTAGTATAGTAGTAACCCCTGGATACAATCATAATCACACCAGAACCAAAAACCAGGTCCACGTCTGGTTTCAATTATAAGATCCCAAGTCTTGACAAGAGTTGAAAAAATATTAAATGAAATTCTCATCCAATAATCATTAAGTTTAATGTTTCCATCCACCTTAACTCAAGCTTAGTGGATGGATGGATCCTTAAAAATAAAAGGTCACTCAGAGGTCAAGGAGGCTCGCCTTGTGAATATTATTGATGGGAATGACGCAAGAAAAAGCCAAAGCAAACTAAACTTGGGGGAAGATATAATTTCTCCTTTTTTCTTGTGAATAAAACTCATCAGGAGATGATTTCAGAAGAAATTTTTTTTATAACATTCTCTATAAAGTATACTTTGAAGAAATTAAGTTAAAGCTCTAAAAATCTGAGAGGATCTAAATTAAGGAAGAAAATGTCATCTCCAACACTTTGATTCTACTTTATGATAATTGGATAGGACATATTGTATTTATGGCCAAAAACTTTCTTATATCTTTATCTTACTTCTTTACCGTCCGCGTCATCGTCGCCGATGTCGCTCCTATGACTGTTCCATTGCCAAAGTTTTTTCTTAAAGTAACTTACTCTACCTACCTGCATTACCTTACCTACTTTCACTTTCGAGTGAGGAAAGAATTCTAGAAACGTGTCAAATAGTTTAACTTTTGAAACTGAAATCTTTGTTCTTCTCGTTCAGTTTGTCAAGTTCATTGAAGCTTTACAGCAGTTTAAGTTGCGTGTTAAAAAAGTTGAATTCAAACTTTTTTAAATTCTTATACACATAGACATTCAATGATGCGTTAATTTTTTATCCTTAGCGTATCTCAGATAAGAAAGCCTGGAGCTATTTCAACCTAATGTAAAAAACCGTATGAAGACATTTAGAAAGAAACGTGAATAGATTTTTAAGGGAAGGAGAAAGTTTGTATGGGGAAGTTTAGTAAATTGTGTGTCTGTGATCTCGGTCCTTCACATCATGATGTAAAACATGTATAGGGTAGATTACTTATTTCGGAGGTAAGTTCTGAAGGACTGATGCTGGTGGTATATCATCAACCCGAGTGTACTCCAGTAATTGAGGAGGAGGCTCTCAGTTTCTTATTCTGTTTGTGCTTTCTCCGGCACACTCACAACTACTACTCTAGAGAAAGTTTTTATTGGTCTTGTTTTATTTGTATAGCACGTGGAAGTTCTGCCGATCAAGAAGAAGAGGGGATCCTTACTGGCCGCAAGTAATAAAATAACCTAAGGATTTTTAGATCGAAACTTTTTACGAAAAATTATTTCGAAAATACGAGCAATCATCATTCTAAAACTACTTTTTGGATGAGTTTAAAACTTTATTTTTAATCATTAATATTAATATGTTTTCATTAGATTTTTTACAACCGATGTTAAAATTGAATACGAATCTGATGAACAATTGCTTTTAATGATGAATGACAGACTTTGAGTTTTCTTGTTTATTTTTCTGTCCTGTTAAGCATTAGTTTGTAAAATTATATTTTGTGGAGGTAGGACTCTGTAGTTCTGGAAGGGGACTGGAAAAGTATAGAATAGGGCAGAGGTCTTCAATCGATCTTGGTTTTATCGATCAGAAGTCTTCATCATCAAGTTAGAAAGACGTAAGGAAGAAGAATGAGTACCAGAATTTTAATCGAATCGACAATAGAGAAACAGTACTAGTTTCCGTTATGGGCTAAGAAACAGAATAAATGAATAGATGATCCCATGGACCCTCCTTCTTAAAGTTCTACCAATGGAAAAGAGATCCACTCAAGCAAGACCAACCGGATTATTTTGCTTTGGTGAAAGTTGAGAAAGTTTCCGAAGAAAAAAATAGTAAAGGCAGGCGGGGGCATAAAAATGCAATTTATCTCAAGAATGTTATTAAAAAGAAAGAATATTTATATGTATCTAATATCTAAAACTCATTTCCATAAACTACATTTTTACGTCCTACACATGAGCACCAGCACCACTATTTCGTTCTTACTTTCTCGAAAAAATTATTACATACAAGAATTATACCAACCATATGTATCCAGCTTTCTTTTTTTAACTTCCTTTCTTCCCTGAGCAAAAGAAAAGTTTTGACATTTTGATTCCAATCTTCTAAAATGTTCTGCTCTGTACTTAATACTACTATGTGAACTTTTTATACGCTTTTGAAGAAAGAAGTTTCAAAATAAAGTTACTTTTTAAAAAAATATATAAAAGTCGATATTTTTAGTAAATAAATTCTTCATCAAAAATCGTAAAAACTTGAAAAAATAAACCGTACAACAGTGTTATGCAAACCGACGAAGTTAGGGAACTTGTCATGCTTAATCGCTTGTAATACTTTC
>JAQGCN010001167.1:0-11201 GCA_034699725.1 Friesea truncata | reverse complement strand
GTTGAAGATCGTGGTGGTGTGCGAAGCAGTGAAGGTGATGATACTCTGGCTTCTAAAAGTAGAACAATTAGAAAAACTTAGACAGGAGTAACTTCAGAAGCATGCATACTTTTTTCAGGTGGCAGCGGAAGATTGTCGATTTTTTCTCCATTCATGTACACTCCATTAATCGGTTCTGTAGTTGAAATAAGTGATTGAAATATTATTCTTTTCCATAAAAAGCAACAATTGAAGGATCTTACGTTGAGCTGTTGAAGTTTCAGGTGAATTCAGTCCCCGTCGCCGAGGACGACGAGCAGGAGATCCTTAAGTTGTAACAAGAGACATTTTAATTTATAAATCATAAACCAAGATTAATTGATGGAATACTAAATAAAAAATTTCACTTACTTTCTTCCACGGGAAGACGGACAACGGGAAGATTGCCAATGCGTTCTCCGTTCATGTAGATTTCCGATGTCATCGGTGGTTCTTCTTCTCTTGGAAGTGACATAATGACAATTACAATGGCTAAAAAATAATCAAATCGATATTAGATTTTCAAAGGATAGAAAACCTTTCTAAATGCTACAAGTTTTTTTTCTGCCTTCTAAACTTCCGATTTGTTTTAAGTATAAAACTGTTCACATTTTTCATTGGCAACCATGACAATTGACAATTTTAGTTAGACTTGTCACTTGTGGCACTTAAGATTTTGATAGGTGATTTTAATTCAGTTTGTCCTTAACGAACCCCTCTCTTCTGTCCTCCACTCAATGACATAAGGGAGGGTGGATATGAAATGGATGCATTAGCTCTTTACTTTCACTTAATGGAAAGTTCCTTTCCCCTTCTTCCTTTTTGGTCACCTTTTGTTATTAAATAAATCCCATACCTCGTGTCATTTTCTATTGTACTCTGGACGAGATCACGTGCAGACTAAAATCATTTTCATGTGGTCCATTAAATATCCAGTTATTCTTATCCACTTTCTAAAAAATTAATGTGTGTCCTAACAGTTTACTATCTCTTACCGCTCACTTTTCGCTTCTTTATTACTCCATTAGTCCATTCCATTCCATTCCATCAATCAATCGAAGACAACGATTTAAATGAAGTTAAATTAATTAACGGTGTAGGTGTGACCAAAATGACAGAGGAAGGAGAGAGAGGGTTAAGTTATGAAATATTGCAAAAAAGTAAATGTTGTTTACCTGTCTTGTCTTAGTAGATTTTTAAAAGATGATTAAAATTAGGTGTGTTTCGAATTGTTGCAAATTAAGGGTTAAAATAAAAAACTTTGATTTGTTTACAAAAGTATAGAAGGTAATAATTCAGATGCAAAATGGCTGTTGATGATGTGAAAGGCAAGTGATACGTGAATAATTGTAAATTAGAATAGAATTACGCAGACAGAAACTAAAACTTAACTCAACTGGAGGGAGACGAGACCCTATAAAACCAAAAATCCATTGAATTTGGCGGACTGGACTGAACAATGGAACCTTAATTGCGCCTGATTAAATAATGCTCATGCAAAAGACATTTAATCAGAATGACAATAATAGGAAAGAAAGGGGAAGGAAAGGACTCAAATCCATCACAATGGTATAATTGTAGCATACATTAAAAACCAATTTAATTTATATCCAGTATCATCATCTACGCAAAAGCAGATTCCAAAGTAAGTGCCCAAGGGCAGAGCAGAGTAAGGTAATTTAATAAATCCAAAATCCCTTCATCGTCCCCTCGTGACATAAGCCGGTTGTTGTAGGACTAGGAACCCTAGTCATCATCCTGTGGGCATGAAAAAAGTACTACAGGAGCTTAAATTAAAAACCAAAGAGCTGAGCATACGATGACAAGTTTAATGCATATTGGAAGTAGGGGATGAATTAGAGTGGATGTAAAAGACAAAGGACATAACATATGGGACAACGACGGATGATGGAAGGAGAAGGAGGGTAACAATGGAGTGGGTAATGAGATGGAAATGTAATCCAATGGAGTAATGAAGAAGGGAAATTGACAATTCAACATCATCGATTTAATATAATGGAATTTACAATTTAAGACCAATTGAAACAAAGGCTCCACTCCGTCAAGATTTTCATTGACGGCTAAGTTCTAATCCGCGGTTGGCGAAAATGCTGACGGCTACGACGTAGCTCGCGGTTGCAGAGTACTGGCGGCTAACTAACTTAGCCAGTCCCCGCCAATTTCAAGCAGACACGTTTTTGCCTGTCTTCGATTTTTTTAAAAGTTTTATGTTTTATGTATGAAAGTGCATTAGGTAATTAAAATTCATTCCTACTTTACTCTAATCTATTAGTAATCAACTCAAAACAAAAGAAAACAGACTTAAGAGATTGGATAAAAGTAAAAAGGAACTTAAAACTTTCCCTTTTCACCACGACACTCCATCATTCATTGGTAAACTTTTAACACAGGGGAACCTCTTACGGAAATTACAATTGAAATTGAATTACATTATATTCCAACAACTACTAACGTAACCCATTATCTATTATTGAACCTTCCTTCAAGGAAGGAAGAAAAAACTCCAGAGTTCAATTTACAAATGAAAAAAAAATCGGAAATGAAATCCCTAAATTTTTTCTTTTTTTAGTAATTGCCTAACACTCTTCTAAACCCAATATATATTTTTTCTTTACTTTTTTTCAGGTCTTTCAATGCGTCCCGTTCCGGAAGAGGACTCAAGATCTCATGCTGTGCGAGAATTAGAATTCAATTATGAGAATGAGGAGATGGAAAGGTGGCGTCTTCCTCAGTCCTCAGCAGCGTTCAGTTCAGCGTTGGACGACGAACCTGTTCCTGTTTGAGCAGTTAGCAACATGTCAATGCATTGCCTGGCAATGCATTTTACGTAAAGTCCCAACCTTAATATAATTAATGACTGAAAAATTGAAATTTTCAATTCCGGTAAGGTTTCTTAATTCATTTTTTTTTGGAAATCGACGGGAGTCTAATGAACTCAATTCTGAGTTGTGAACAATTAAGGTCTTGATTTTTACAGTTAGATCTTCATTCTTAAATGCCCTTACTCCAACAATTGAAAACGAGGCTTAAATTCCGAATGTATTGGAGGGGAAACAGGATTTAAGTTCCAGAAAAAGAAGAAAAGGTCTACGTTTAGTTTGTGGAGTGCGCTTGTTCTCGTAATAAGCAAAATAGCATCAGGATCGTCGAGAGGGGCAAGCAGTTTCGTTGGACTGTTTTTGGGCAAAGAAGAGGGTTCCCCTTTCCTTTTTTGTTCTGTTTGTTGATGGTTGAGCGGCATAGAAGAGGTTTGAGAAGATCGTGAGATTCAGTCGTGAGCCAGCTGCTGGCAGAGTATAGTCGTTGTTCCATTTGTATCCGAAGAAGAATTGAAGTCAATAGACGTGTTAGAAAGGATTCCAATTAGTAATCGGATCAACGGAATTTCTCCAAGGAGTCATTTCAACTTCTATTGAATTTATAGAAATTGGACATTAGCTTCCTATCGCTCGTCATTTTCTATCAGAAAGCACGTGGGAAAACTTTTAGCGTTGTTTATTACAATAGAGGAGGATAAGTTTTCGGAAGTTTAGGCGTCTTATAGAAGTGAATCCAATTAGGGCTAAGTGCTGATTAGGAATTTCTTCTCATTAATTAAAACTACTTAAAAGCAAAAAAGCGGACCATCAACTTAATTGATAGAATTTGTGAATTGACACGACGAGTATAATATTGTGTTTTTGTGGTTTTATAAAAAAAAAAGTCAAAGATTTTGCAAATGCAATTAACAACACTTTGTGAGGAAAAACTACACAAGATTATTATTAATACGGAATGTTATGAAACTTTTTGATTAAACTTAAACTCGACTCGTTAATAAGTGTCATCATTAATTATACTTTTTGGATTCATTCACATTCAGAGAGAGACCACACCACAAGAAAGAAGAGTTTCAAAAACCGCAATTTACAAGGTACGTTTTGGCAATTTTTTTGCAATGAAAGTATTAATTCAATTAAATTAAGGATTCACATTCATAATCTCTCCCCACCCACCACCTCTATTGTTGTTGTTCTTTCGTGTCATTATTCTCATTACACTTTTTTATATTCACTAATCATAAGTTTGCAAATGAAATTATTATAAAATAGGGATTGGGAATTATAATAACTAACCCATGTAGATGTAATATAAGTAAATATTAATGAGTAATTTTCTATTGTTTTTATTCATACATATCCAACATAGATTATATTTTTTTTTATAATTTTAATTTGAGGAAATTTAATTAAGCAAATGTTTAATATAATTATTTTCCTTAATTAAATTTTTTTTTTCAAAAAAATTAAATTAAAAATGGTTAAACTTTTGAAATGCAATGCAATGCCGTGGGATATTGCATGGTTCAACAAGATAGAATGTTGATACGAATTTATGCAAATAATATTGTTTATGGTTCCCTTCGTTAAATTTCTAGAAGAACCAATTTTCTTTAGTTATAATTTTAGAAAGATGAGATCTAGTAAGTTCTTTCCTTATCTTTTCATTGTATCTGTCTCCATGTTTCATCCTTAATTTGCTTACATCATCTCATTAAAGTTGGCCTGGTAGTTTAGTTTTCATATAGTTTTGTGTAGTAAAAGGGACACGAAGAATTGGAGTTAGTGTCGAAAATCCAGAATATACAAAAAATTGGGCTCATTAAAACGGAGTGTAGTTAGTGGGAGGACCCAGGATAGAATATAGGAAGGATTTCTAAGAGATCTTCTTTCTCAGTGTCATTCGTCGTATGGACTTTTGACACAAGGCCTTCTATTCTCCAAAAAGTGAAAAACTAATGAAGGCACTACTAGAAATGAGAAGAAGAAGAAGAAGACTATATCCTCCATCAACCCCAGCTTCCTTCTTCAAAAGTTGTTTCTTTTTTAATTAAAACCTTTGAGAGCGTAGAGAGGAAGAGTAATGACGACGTGTCATAAGCTTTATTAGGATTTTCATATATCAAAAATTTAAGAAATATAATTGGTTCTTCTAACAGTCAGAGTAGTATGAATCAGTTGTTGTCGTGTTGTCAGTGTGTGGTGGCTTTAGGCCAGGGAAACAAAGAGATCACAAATACACGTTGACGTTGTATTCTAGATTTTTTAATTTTCTTAAAAAATATTATTAAAACTTTTGTGAATAGAATATAGAATGAGGTTGTTGATATGGATTTTGTTGAGTAAGGAATGAAATAGAAATTAGAGTAGTGTAGTAGGATTGAAATGAATTCGTGAAAAACAAAAGGAGAGACTCATTCTGTTGTGTCAACTTAATTAAAAAACCAATCAATAGCAATTGAGACTGAGTGGGATGGGAGCTTGTAGTAGTTGGATAAGAGCTCCAAAATCAGTAATAGACACAAGTCATTATCTCTTATTCATTGAGAACTTCATTTTCAATTATACGGACCCGTAAATGAAGTTTTAGTTCTGGGAGGTATATAAATCGTTAGAAGACTTTTTTTCATTGTCGTCAGGAGAAGAAGAAGGCAATCAAAAGGGAATTAATGATTGGGTGAGAAGATACACAATTTCAAATCTTTAATTAGTTTTTCAATGATCTGATCAGTATTTGCTCACTGTTAAAAGCGCATGCGTCCATATCTTAATTAATTTGTTGATTTTAATTTGGCTCATAGTATACAAATTATTTCAACTGGATTTTTGGTTTTCGTTAATGAAATACGATATTTTTAAAGATTGAGGATTGCTAAAATGCAAATATAGAAAAATATATCCTTCACACCTTTTCATAAGGATTGGCTGGCATAGATTCAAATGTAAAGGGTTTGTGTTTGGTTTTTTGAATTCATTAATTAGTGAATACCATACTAGTATATAGCATAGCTATGTAAAAGATCTCATGATGCCAAAAAGCCAAATCTTGAAGTTAAAAAATAATTGGAAGATTTTTTGGTGGAGTCACTTTGCTAATAATCTCTGCGGTTTTTTTGCCTCTCCCTGTCACAATCATCATGGCCTTAATAATGTTGTTTTCCTCATTATCAGCCATTATCGGCCGAAGTTCTTCTTCGCATCATCATTATATTAAAGGATTAGGATTATTGGTGGTGGTGTGGTGGAGGATTAGATTAAATGTGTCAGAATCAGGGATTATTTATTGAATTAGAGGTATTGGATTTATATTTCATAGGTACGTGAATGTGAAGAAGATGACAAGGGCAGAAATCATATTATCATCACTCTTTTGACACTTGACACCAAAACCATAGGGATTAGGAGGAGAGGATGATAAAAAACTATTAATAGGTTTACAATCCAAAGGTGAATTTCTTTGGATTTTTCTTTATTAGATTTTAACATGACTTTTACATTGTTACTAAATTGAGATGTGGTGTGAGAAATGTCATGTATACACCATGTATGTCTAGAATGTGAGTTGAATTGTAACTCGAATCTGAACTTTAGATTTATAGAAGGGTTTATTATTGATTAACTCTCTTATGAGAAGTTAAAGTGCAACATTGGATCTGGATGAATTTGAGATGTTGGATTTTTTCCATGTGTTGTTGCTTTGTAAGATATAGAATGTCCGTTAATATTTTTAGTTGTAAAAGTAGTGCAGGTGTTTTGATTTATTCTTTTAATCTTTCTTGACATGACAGGAAAATGGAATTGGAGGTCTTGAGAGGTCCCGCAACGGATTAAATCCAGAGTTCAGATACTACTATTCGACGAACCAAAGTTTCTCCATAAATGACTCACTCTGAGTTGATTAGGTCCTGGGGTCTTTGGCTCTTTGCGTTGGAGGCTTTTATAATTAACATTTTGGCACTTAAGTTATAAAGTATCATATTTTATTACATACGACGCATGTGCAATTACAAATATAATTTATACAATGATGCATTGACGATTGAATTGATTTCATAATCTCAGTCTTCTGCAAAGATCAAAGATCAAGTTAAAATAAAATATTTAAACATTTTCATTCATTAGATTTACTTTGTTAAAGTTGCTTGGTATATTTTCAATTTCTTTTCCTGCCTGAGTCTGAAGTAAGTATTGAGTTTAGTTTGTCCCTTCAATTGTCCAAGTTGTCAATAAACGGACCTTTGTGAAATTTTTTGGAAGAAAGGTGAACAAAGGCCTTTGTTGGAGTGATTTTTGGTTGAATGGGATTTCGTTGTCACGAAATATCGAGTTCATGGTTTCCCCTTGATTCCTTGGTCTCAGTATTATTTTTATTCTAAGAATGTCAATCTGCTCTCCTGTTGTTGTTGTTGTTATGGTTTAAGTTTTGTATAATATAATTTTAAGTTCCAATGGTAAAAATTCATGCATGATGTATGAAGAATTATTATTACAAGATCCTTCTTCTTCTTTAGTTGATTGTATCCGATTCCTTCTTTTTATTATAAAAAGAATAAACAGGGTTCGTTTCCTATTATTCGTGGTTAAAGTTTAAGAAAAAGAAGAAGAGAATAATACTTATTGTATTTTTGGGTATTATGTTCATTTCTTTAACCAATCCGGATTAAATTTCTTCCGTGAGGAGATTGGTGGAGTCGTGATGTGCTTTGTAGGTAAACTCGTTATGAGTTTCAATTCTTATTATTTTTTAAGGTTGAAATCTGAAACCTGAGGCTTTTGGGAAGAAAAGAGGTTCTGGAAATCACTGGATGACATGATTTGGTTTATAAACAGTAAAAACAACCAACAGCAACAGCATCCACCAATTTTCTTTTTTATTGTTACATCTGAATATTATCAGCAGCATTCAAATATAGCCTGACTACTTTGGTGATTCTTAAATCTATCAAATACTCAAACGATCAAAATATATACTATATCATTACCACTGCACCGGTTATTGCTAATTTCCGTTTTCAATCTCAAAATACAAATAGTCTTTTTCAATATATATCTTATTCATGTTCTCGTGGTAAGGTTGCGTTTGTTAAGAATGGGATATATTAAAAAAGTTATGAAACTTTTATTTTACATAATAATAAAGTCAAAGAGAAGTTTTAGAGTAAGAATCCTGACTCATTAAATTAATAATTGGAATTAGTTGCCCCTGTTAATAATCAGTTAAGGAAAGAAAGTTAGTTTAAGGATTTTTGATTGCATGAGAATGAATAAAGTTAAGGAATCATCTTTTTCCGTGCCTATTCTTATTATCTTAGGTTTTCATGTCATGTGGATGTGGTGGTGTTGAAGCTTAAGCTGTCGTCAACTTCTACCACTCTCGACAGCTTAAAGTCATGAATCTGAATCCCCAGTTGAATTTTATTCTTAATTAGAATATTTCTGCAAAGCTTGCAAGTATAATTTAGTTTTAATTAGAGGAAAGGTCCTTTGGCACTCTGTTGAAAGTGTCAAGAAGGATTCTGTGAGTCAGATGTCAAGTAGAAGACAGGTTTTAGGGAAGAATTTATTTGAGAGAAGTGACTTTAATGAAGTTCTTTCAATAATTAGGAAAGCACATATGGAGAACACGTAATAATGAATTGTAAAGCGTCTCGCTTCGAATCATCATCCACCACCACCACAACAGCACCGGATCTCTTGTTTTTAAGCCGACACTAACCACTACCATACCACCAATTTACCAAAAAACTATAGAAAACCCTTAATAACGTGTTTGATATAATTATGCTTAAAAACAATCCTCTAGTTTTAATGAGGCTAATTGGAAACCTTTTGTATAAGAGATATTTATTCTGTATACGAATTTTTGCATGTTAAAAGGCATTATAATGGGCGTCATCGGTTTGATTATTTTAATTTTATAAAGTGACGAGTTGACATGAAAGAGTCAAGGGAGTATGACTTTTAAATAATTATGAATGCTCATTAAATTAATTTTGACTTTTAATCATTATATCAACACAGTATAATTTTTTTTACATACCCATAGCAGTAAAAGTAAATTCGTTAAAGTATTTTTAGGAAGTTAAAATTAAACTAATGAATATGTTTTTTTTGTGCAATTTAAGATGTTTAATCTTAATTGAATTATACATTTATTAGAATAAAGGGAAATTAAAAAAGTTGTTTAGAAAGAAGGTGATGATGAAATTAATAATTTATTCATGTTCTTGCTTAGTTTCTGTCATCTGAAAATGTGTTTGGGGGGTATGATATTTTTTTGGGTTTAAAAAAGAGTGAAATTGTTAGAGAGGAATAAGTTTATAATTTTAAAGTAAACACAAAAGTTAAATTTCTTTTTGGATGAAAAGAAAGTGTGATTTTGAAAGGGTTTAACTTTTGTTGGCCTTCTTTTTCTTAAATTGAAGTGAGTAGTACAATGGACATATCCAATTAGTTGGTTGAGGGTCTTTGTCAACTTATTTAATATTTTAAAGTTGTATTTATTACCCCTGGTGGGGTAGGTTGGTTTTAGAGTTTTTTTAATAGGTAAAAAGGTAGTTTAGTTTTGGAGATAAGAATAAGAGTACTTACAATTAGAATTTTCATAGTTATTACCATAGACAGGTTTTCCTTTTAATATATTTTTGACTTATACTATTTCCTCCAATTTACTACCACTTAGTTATTGTTAGTACTGTCAGTTTTGGAGGAATCAATGGTACTTGCGCTTGCTTGATTTGATGTGCCGCTGGTTTTTGTTAACTTTTAAAACCTTATTATTCAAGGATTTTTAAGTAAAATTATTATGATATCTTTTGTCCTTTGTATTATTTTCTATTTCTACGGGAGGGTTTTTAGTTTTTGAGGGTTAGAGTTAAGTTGAGTAGTGGGGCTCATTACGACGAAGATTTTTTGGGTATGGCTTGATTGACAGGTTTTCGGCATTTGGAAAAGAAGATTGAAGTCACTTTGAGTTAAAGAGTCAAACTCAAAGTATGAAAGTAAAGTAGAATCCGATGGGTGGAATAATTTTAATGACCTCGTATGCTAGGACATTTGGCAAAGAACCAAATTCTGGAGGTCGTTTTCTGTAAATAATGTTTTAAAATTTTTAAAAATATTCGCAAATGAAAAGTCACACTTTTAAATTTATATAACTTTAATATTTTGAGAATTGGTTTAAAATTAATGAAGACAATTTATATAATTATAAAAAAAAATAATGAAAAATTAAATTTAAAAATTTGGTTTTTAACATTTTTTTCGCCGCTTCAAACAAATTTTTATTTTGTGTTTTTTTTTAAAATTATACAAAATTTTATAGTAATTTAAATGATTGAATTTACGAATTTTAATATTGTTTTATTTCCTTCGTATTTAGATTTTATTGCGTCATTTTAGTTGGAGTGTGACCACTGCGGTAGTGTCTTTAATCTTAATGATGTTTTTTGGTATTTAAGTGTTCTTAAGTCCCATAAAGAGACCTCAGTCTCTTCATTAAAACTAAACAATGGAAATTATTCAGTAGTATTTTGCTGTTGTTGGACATTTGAACGTGTTATTTTGTAGATGAAAAGAGGTTTGTTACAAGGGAAAAGTAAAATTTTTGTGGAGCATGTCGATGAGATCATTAAATTACTAATTGGGAAAATGAAAATACAGTCCTTAGATTTTATACTAATCAAATGTCTCTAAGGTATCCTTAACTTCAATATAATTATAAAGTTTTCTCTTTCTTCTTGTTATGAAAAAGATCTTTTGAAATTGTGTAACTAATGAATGAGTAAAGTGTTTGAACCTTAGTTAGTACTTACAAAGAGCTATCCTTATCTTCTTAAGGGCTAAACAAGGTTAAGATTTTAGAAATAGAATTTTAATTGTGTCTTTCCAGCAGGAGGTAACGATAGGATAGAATAGTGTGTGTGTGTGTGACTGAGTCCTTCCTTCTTCCTTAATGAAATGAAATGTTATGCCTGTCGAGGAAGAACATTCGTCAAAATGTCATCTTATTAGTTTAGCAGGTTTTTCTAAACTTCTGTCAAAAAGGGCAATGAGTGGTGCCAAGATTTTTGGGTACGTTCTCTGGTTCTATGATTTTTTCCACATCTTACGAGCATGGAATTTAATAATTGCAATTATTCTAGAAAACTTGAACGAATTTACTTTTTTAAAAAAGGAGTTACTCACATACATTCCGAATTCGATATACTTTGTGGGAGGTTTCTTTCACTACTATTGGGTTGAAAATGAGAAGAAAGTAGTGGTAGAAGACGTTCATTATTTCTTTAATTACTCATTAACATATTTTTAGAATACATTTTTGCAAGTGTAATTGCATCTGGA
>JAQGCN010001166.1:0-11202 GCA_034699725.1 Friesea truncata | reverse complement strand
AATAGGTGGATATTTAAAACTGATAATTACGATATTGGATTCTCAATCGTATTTAACGATAAAACTGAAGTATTTAAGTATAACCGGTACAATGCACATGTAGAAGTTCAACGGGGATGTATTACTTGTGAAAAATTAGGAAAATGTAATTTGAGTACTAACAGTACAACTTTTTAAGTGAACATGCAATATTTTTATTTTTGTTACAGATATGATCGTATTTGACAATAGCTTCAGTCGGATGACTAAGAAAACTTTGCACTATCTTGTCACTAATTCACTTCCGGTCGATATAGAAGATTAATATTTGTTAAAGTTATATTACAATTTTGAGAATGAATGAAATACAATAAACTAAATTATTATTAATTTTTTTCTTGTTTAACATTCACTATTGTTTGACTATATGTTAAAATCTTTTGTTTTTCCAATGGATTACTTCCATTTTCATAATTGATTGCTTTCTCTGCTTCCTTTTCTTGCCATTCTTTAACTCTAGTCAAAAGTTTAATATATCTTATTGCTAATCGTAGAATTTCATTCTTTGACAATTTTCTATCTGGTGGATACGTTGGAACGAGACGTCGAAGTTCAGTAAACGCAGAGCTTACATTTTGTTGTCGATACCTTTCTCTTGTATTTGTAAACATTTTACGCGGTGGTGGAGTTGGATACATTGAACTTGGAGGTGACCATGAAGAGGACGAAGGTGATTGGTGGAGGGAGGATGAAGAGACAAGTGGAAGTTTAGAACAATGACCGTAATCCTAAATTTAAAAAATATTTTGTTATAATAGCTAATTTATTATTAAGTTATTTATTAAATTTTATCTAATCAATTCTCAGTTAAACCATTCAGAAACGCTTTGAGATTAAACAAGAACTTTGTGATAAGTTTGGCAAATGGAAAAAGTTCAACAAAATAATTTTTAACTAAAAACTAATTCGTTTAGTATTATAAGTTCAAAA
The DNA here is from genome assembly GCA_034699725.1 of Friesea truncata. Classification (NCBI taxonomy): domain Eukaryota; kingdom Metazoa; phylum Arthropoda; class Collembola; order Poduromorpha; family Neanuridae; genus Friesea; species Friesea truncata. The sequence goes on along the minus strand of JAQGCN010001166.1, from coordinate 10,233 downwards.
TGAAAATACTTGTCAAAGAAAAGCAAATCAAACTAATTTGTAAAAAAAATTTAGTTGAAAATATTTGAACAAAATAGAATTAATTTGTTTATTTTGAATTTGGGTTGTTGATTATAGTTAAACTTACAAAAGAGATTCCGTTGATGACTTCGGGTTTATTGTCGCTGGTTGTAGAATCCGCTTCATTGTCACAAGATATAATTTCATCTGATGAATCTAAATCTGTTTCTTCAGAGTAATCCATATCAGATGAATTAATATCGTTGTCAGAACTTTCTTTAAATTTCTTCATTGGTGGAAGAATGAGACACGGATTAGTTTTTGGATCTATCATTTTATACCCCTCTTAAAATTGTCCAACTGGACATTAAAACCAGAAACTACCTCAGCCTACTATTACTAAAACAGATGTGAGTGATACTGTTGATTGTTCAAATAGTTTTTACACGTTGAATCCAGGATTTTCTATTGTCTTTTGGATGAATTTGTATTTGTTGAGTAAATAATACCCTCCTTGTAAAACAGGAGGACTCCCTTATCCTTTTTCCTTTCCCTTTCTTTCTAAATCTTTAATCTTATCAATGCAGAAGTAACTGGACCTACAACAACAAAATAAAGAAGAAGGATTTATTCTTTCTGCTTTTGGATGATAAGAATACGGGAGATTCCTTGTTTCTTCCGGTATATTCCAACACTAAAGATCACTCCGGAGTCAGTAAAAATATAAAGCGTCGGCTCCTTTTTATTTTCACTTTTCATCTGTCACTTTAACTCCACCCCCTTCCATATAATAGACTTTTATTGGTTAGAAAGTGTCCAAGGAGGCTGGTTTATTCTGCTTTCCTTGTGCAATGCGAATTTCGGAAAGTAGAGAATTTAGAAATTTAGATGTTTTAACTGTAATGAATTTTATTTTTGAATTGATGTAATGCTTATTATTTAAAATGACAACACGATATCAATTCTGGTATACAATTCGAATTCTAAAATCGCTTAGAAAGAATGGGAGTTATTTAATCCTAATTAACGACAATTTTCTTCTGTTGGTTTTATAAAATTAAGAAACAACACACAGTATTTAAAATATTTAAGATTATTTTTTAAAAATATTAAATTCAAATTGTGTGAGATAAAGTTTATATATTGAGAGGGGTGATTAGTTAAATTGAACAAAGGGCACACGTTAAGGGATATGGTCATTGATAAAAAGGGTCGAGTGTAGACTTAAAAGAAGGGATAAGGGTCACGTGTGTGATTTGATATTGTGGTTACTCATTTGTGAAATTTTCCGCATTGAATTTGGAATGATGATAGTTTCAATATGATATTTTTATGAGAGGACACGAATAGTGAATATAATTTTGACAGATATGGATTAAAAAGTGAAATTGAGAGACGACGCTTTGAACGAATGCCAAAATTGTAATATGGACTTAAAAAAGTTAAAAAAGATCAAATGAATTTATATTTTATTTCTCTTTTATTCATTCACTTATAACTCAAACACTAACACTTCCTTTCTTTTCATCACTCTTCTGACTTTTCCTGGAGAAAGAAAGAAAGGGGATGATGACGAAAGAGGAGAAAGAAGAGAAAATGTTATGAAAAGCTTATCATCTCCAACCAGACGCTGCTGCTGTTCAATAAATGTGCTCACACCCATTTATGCTCGAATGCCTCTGAACTCAAAGTACTTCATCTGGAAAATCGATTTTTCACTCCCTAAAATTAAATACTTTCACCGAATAAGAATTTTCAGTCTTCTTAAATTAGAAAGCAACACAATCTTTTTTTTTCTTTTTGCCTATCCTTATGATTTCCGCAATACGCAAAAATACAACCACGACATTGTTACCATTATTTCCCAGATGGATGAAAAGTGTCATGGTCAAGGCTATATTTTCCATAATGGAAGCATAACTTCTAAAAACCCTTTTGTACTAATAAGCCTTTCTAGGATTTCATTCAAAAACAAAAGCAAAGAAAAACAAAGATCGTAAATCAATCATAATATTGACATGTTTACTTGTGTCACTTTGTTTTCACACATAAGAAGTACAACTAAAATATTTTGAACTGATATTAATAATATTGTACAAAAAAATAAAATAAGGGCTCCTTAACTTATTGAAATGCACATACAAGTATAACTAATGGGACTAATAGTACAAAAATTAAATAAATGGAAGTCCGTGGTATACAATCAGTCTCTGCGAAGTAAACATCATCCCATCGCTCGTGAAGTGCTGGTGGGATTGAGACTACAAATTTCTCATTCGATGCGAAATTAAATAGTACTTCACATTTTCGGACATTTGTACAGTTTTCCAAAGGTAGAGGCAATTCGTATTCAAATCTATCAACAGATAATTGAATCTGTATAAGATTACTCGTCTTTTCATTTTCAGATCCAAATATAAAATAATAAAATCCAGATTCATTTATTGTTGAATTAAATTCAAAATTAAATTCACCACTTCCACAAGTTTCGGTTCGATTTAAATTGAATATACCAACAATACCCTCGCATCTTGCTAATGCTTCTTCACTACTTGAAAAACTAGACTCTGATTCAGAATCACTTCCATCATTTGCAGTGGTCATGTTTAATATTCCAGCATGGTGACCTTTCCAAATCGATGATGATGATAAGTTCTTTGAAGTAGTATCTTCGAATTCCAAATCTTCTTCGAATGCTCCATTCGCATCGGTTGGAAATTTTGGATTTGAATGTCTAGAATCTGGATAAAGAATCCCTGTTTCAATTTCTTGTAGATTTCTTTTATGACGATGAGAAAAATTTTGAAATCTGGAATCCGTTGTTGCATTTGATTCATTTTTGGTAAAAATTCCAAATAGATTCTTTTGAAGATGATGGTATCCTCGTGGATGAGTCTTTATATAAGTTCGTATTTGTTTCAAAAGTTCTTCCATTTCTTCATAAGAGGATGTTGTATTAATAAGACGACGAATTGAATGTGATGTAAGATGATGGGACTCAACACTGTTTGAATCGGAATGTTCGTCAGAGTTACCATTGGAATCTGCATTTCCAATATAAGCACAATGATGGAGGTGAGAGCGACCTTTCACTACTAAAACTGTAGCGCCTTTGAATCTATAACATCAAAATAAAACAAAATTAAATATAATATTAATTTATAAAAAAAAAAGTACTTTACTTTGAGCATGTTGAAAGACTAAATTTTGATTCTTTGAGTAAATAAAATCCCCAATATTCTTTATGATCATCAGGAATTATAAGGGTCTTTTGAATTATAAGTGGATCCTTTGATTTTATTATTTCTGGTTCACCATTGGAAATATAAGCAGTAAATGATGCATTCATAATAACTGTTTCACCCTATAAAAATAAAAAATCATAACAATCATTAATTTTCTTAGTTTCAAAATAAAAATTGTTTGTCAAGTCGTAGAAGAATACAAATAAATTAAAAAAAAACCCAAACCCACCACCACAAATGATAAAATGCTTAAATTAATTTGTTTAAAACCATTCCCTGTCCTACTTAATTTTTTCATCTTGCAAATAAACATGGGGTTGATGACCTCTTTTTTTTTCAATCGCGAGATAAAAATCCAATAAGAAAAGTCAGCTAATTTGAATCATGGTGGAATAACTTATAATTTCATTATTAGTTTTAATTAATTGTATTTTAGTAGCTCAGCCCAGGAAAATATTAGAAAATCATAAGTCTGTATTCTAATTTTTTACATTTAAACGTGAGGTTAACAACACGATTTCTTCCCACGATTCGATTCATTTGATAAGTGATGATGTGTTGATGATACTGTGAGGAAGCTAAAAGTTAAAAATAGATTTGAAGTTGAACTTTCTTTTTTGATTTAGAATGGGATTTTGAAATACTTTTTTAAAAGTTAAATATATGAAACACTAACTTATTCAATAAAGTAATTAATTTTTTTTATTACCTGACACCATATTGTTGAAATTCGATGATCAAGTAGCATCATATCAGAAGCACTCATAAAATATGTAGCACTTCCATAAACTACAAATCGCATTAACAATGGAACAGAAAAAAGTACAGCAGGGAATATTACACTTAAACAACAAAAGCATGCAACACGTCTTGGACCCTTGCAAATTGTATCTAAAATTATATAAACGAAACATTATTAAACTTATATTTATTGCAGTAATAGTTTTTACCATCAGCAGTCCTATACGATGGTACGATTGTATACAAAGGATCCGTCGTACTTTTTCCCATTATTAATTTCCATATAAATTTAACACAATTAAATTAACATTCGTACTCTATGACTTGAAAAATTACAATGGTTCGGAAAACAGATGATGATGAAACTGTAAGTAGGGATGATGATGATATGCTTCTATTTTTGCTGTTATTTACAGAACAATAACATGCAAAAGAAAATTCTGAATGATGGTTTGGTATTAAAAATCTTCACAGGAATAAATATAAGGGTCATCAAAATAGTAGAAGAAAAACAACCTCTTATTACTGATCACTGAAACGTGCTCTGGGACACGAATAATATTTTGGATGTCGTCGTCTTCTGTAAAAATTGAACGGAGGATGAAGTCAAACCGCATGAATAATCATAGCATGAATATTAGTTACTGCTTGCTTATCATCATGTACAACCACATGAAGAATTCAGCTCACTAAAACTAATATTCCAGAAGTCAGGGAAGAGCATCCATATTCAAGAAAGTTATTGAGAAGATTAACTGAAGTGGAGTAATTATCCCACAAGAATTACGATAAAATGTCAATGGTTTCTTGGAGGATTCCAAAAGTGCAAGGTCATTAGATGAAAAGTAAGAACGTGTCCAGTCCGTCCGAGGCTGAGGCGAGGATTTGTTAGACAATCACAATTTATAAGGTCAGGTAATCTTCAATCCAAAAGTTTTCATTTTCTCACCCTTTGGAACGTAAATGAGCCAATTCCTATTTAATTTATCAATAATATAAAACATAACAAATAAATAAATTATGATTTATCTTCTCGAATGCTTATTATGATGATGATCCTTCTCTTTCTTTTCTTTACCTTCACCTCTCCTTCTTTTTGCAATCGAACTCCTTGGATCATGAATTTCGAACCAGTCATCAGATTTTGTAGAAGCATCTTTAGCAAGGACAGGGTCGGATTTTTCATATTGTAATTTCTGGGCTAACCTTTTAATTTTCAGATACAAAAATTAGAACATTCGTTAAGTTTTCATGTATTCACTTACCATGAAATATCATCAGGATCTTCTTTATCTTCTTCTTCTTCTTGTAGTTTTTTATCTGCGTCTGTGCTTGTAGAAGGTACTGGTTCAATTTCTCCGTAAGTTTCAGTAGCACTTCGAATTTTGTTCTGAAACTTTGCTAGAATAGCTAACGTTGCTTCTTCTCGAGCGGAGCCTTTGGTTTTCACTACTTTCTTTTCATATTCTTTTTGTACATCATAAAAATCCTTGATCATTTCATTCTTTTCTTCTAATTTTGTTTTTCGATCTTCAGCTTCTTGTTCTGCTAATTTTGCAGCTATTTCTTTATCTGATTTTTCTTTATTTGATTTCTTCATCTCAAGTCGTAATTCCTTCACTTCTTTTTTAATTGCTTCTAATTTTTGTTTCTTTTCAATTTCTTCATCTTTTCCTAAATAATAATCACCATCTTCAACTTCGTCGATTGCTACTGATGATGAAGTGGTGGGTTTGGATTTTGAATTGGTAGGTTTCTTTTCATCTCGTTTCTTTAGTTTAGAGCGAACAGCATCAACTGACAATTCATTCTCACTGAAAAATAAGCCATAAGTATATAAGTCATCTTTTAAAAAAAATAAGAGTGCCTTACTTTTTATTCTTCTGTTCTTCTTCAGATTCAGAGTCGGCAGCATCATTCGATCTAGATATTTTAACAGCTTCTGAACTTAATTTTGGATCATTTGTTAAATCATGACTTGATTTTCCTTTTGTATTGTTATATTGTTTAGAGATCTCTGAGACTTCTCCTTCATCTTCCTCTGCTTCTTCTCCGAAGGATAGTAATTTATAATTCCTAACATGAAAAATGTAAATATAAAATTATGAAACAAAGGAAATAATATTAAAATTGTGTTAACTTCGTAGCTACTGCTGTATTCTTTTCCTTGTGTGAACTTTTTTCTTTTTTAATTGTTTCACGAGGAATAATATCATCGAATGGATTATTAAGTATCTTTGTTCCTAAAATTTTATAAGGATACAGCGGGCGTTCATCCTGGAAAAAATATTTTAAAAAATAAGTTGTTATTAAAGTTTTTAAATATTACTAATTACTATAAAAACTTACAGCATCTGCTTCACCTTCTCCTAATTTAATCATGTTATATATCGTATTTCCTCCAACTTTTCCAAAGATTGTATGCTTTCCTACATCAAAATATATATTCATTAAAGTTTAAAGAATTTAAGATTAAAATATAATATACCTTGAAGCTCTGGAGTTGGACCAAGTGTAAAAAAGAATTGGGAACCATTATCATCTCTTCCAGCATTAGCCATTGCCACCAATCCTCGACGAGTAAATCGTAATCTTGAATGAATTTCATCCTGTTAATTAAAAAATGTTATACTTATTGAGATCAATCTTTGAATCTGATACATACTTTGAAAGGCTTGCCCCAAATTGAATTTCCACCAGTGCCATCGCCTCTTGGGTCACCGCCCTGGACAATGAATTCTAAAAATATGACAAGTTAGAAAAGGAATATTAAATTCGTGAATTATTAATTTTACCTTTTACAAGCCTGTGAAATATTGTTCTATCGTAATATCCTTCCATGCATAACTGAACAAAATTCCGAGAAGCTTTCGGTGCTTCTTTCGACCAAAGCTCAATGTCTATGTCTCCAGCAGTCGTTTCCAGTAAAACCTAAAATTGTCACCAAAGAAATAAAATAGCTACAATATTAAAATTAATGTTAAACCAATTGAAATTGGAATCCCTTCCATAAATAAACAATAATAAAAAATTCAATCAATTTCAAAGTTTTAAATTCAAACTCTCTACTTGTGACACACCACCACCATCACCACAAGGCTGGAATCCAACCATTTAATGTTGTGACTACAATTACAATATTTAATTTACCTTTCCATTTGTTGGAGGTTCTTGAATGTAAATATTACTCATGGTTTATATTAAAGTGAGATAGAAGACAAATAAGAATTTTGCAATGCGGAACAGCAAGAAAATTAGACAATTATTTCTGTATTGACTGACAAGATGATTAATTTGTGTTAATTAATGAAAAATTATGAATAAATAAAAAATGTTTTGATTTGTTAAGTTTCGCGTGTAAACTTTTAAAAGTTAGCCTGTCATACCGGCTTGTTAGCCAGCCATCCAGAACCGACGCCAATTTTTACAACTTGTAACCCAGTAAAGCATAAAATGTCTTTGTAAATTGAATCTTATGGATGGGAACAATTTTATTTCATGGTTTTAAACTGATTAATTTAACCCCATTTTAAGAATGAATGAACCTTGAAAGTCATTGGTTCTAGTTAGGACGGTTGTGAATTCAACAGCAACAAACGTCATATTCAACTCCATTTCCTGGACCACATGGATAACTATTCAATTATATTAAAATTAACTAATTGTTAAATTAATATTTTTAAAAGTTAACCTATTGAAGACACAAGCATGTGGACAATGGCGTGTATGACCTCCACATTCAGATTCCCAACATCTTCTATCTCTATTTACGCTCATGGCTATGGAATTCCTAGCTAAGTTATTTACAGTATCTCCAACATAATCCTGTTGTTTACGACGACGTTGTTGTTGTGGTCGATATCTTCCTAATTAATCAAACAATATAAATTATCCAATATAAGAAATACTATTTAAAGTTACCTTCCACAGATTCAGTCATGAGGACAATGACGATGATAAGAATTGCAAACCAACCGGAACGGATTGACTCGACCTTATACATTCTTCACTTAAATTTTTCAACTTCTCTCCCCAGAATGTTTGTTGCGAATGATCCAAGAAATTGTTTGATTTAAGGTAAAAATGCAACAAAATTAATCTTAAACTAATATTTATTCACTTCCACCTTTAATGACTATAAAATGTTAAATGTTAGCCAATTCATAAACTACCTAATATTTTACAATTTTAGAAAGATTTATTCATGCACTCACGAAATTCTTGTATATCTACTTCTATATCCTTTATTTTCTTAGCCAAAATATCCTCAGATACTTTAACAATTCTAAACTTCTTCTTACATTTTGTAAGCAAATCGGCAATAACGATTCTTCGAGGAGATCCACAAGGAAGCTTCAGAGTTTTTGATTCGGAAGAAGGTTTGGAGATCTCGTATGATTTCCCATTTTGAACCCTGGAATGAATTGGGAATTTGTTCATTTTATTTAATTTCCTGATTTCTTCTCTAAACGATTTGAATTTACGATCCAATCCGTTAGTTTTGATTCCTTTATGTTGAGGATTAACTGTACTTTCAGCATCAGTGGTTGAGTTTGAAAATGAACATCCATGATCATCTTCTTCCTGGGTATTCATGTCCATATCACCTTCTACTTTCTTTGTCTCCACAGTATCATCATCATGCTTCTTGTCTTGTCTGAAGAAATAAAAGAGGAAGATTAATTTACTTTTAAATACACAAAAAATAAGCATTTTGTAACTCACATTTTACTTCCGGTTACTTCATCAACAATATCTGATTCTGTTTGTCCGATTTCAACTTCAAGATCTCGAAGGACATCAGATAGTATCTCGTTGACACATTTTCGCTTCCAAGCACAACGATTACGAGGAAACAGTAGACAGTTTTTCTTGGAAGTCATTATTATTATTATTGACTGTTATTATTGAAAGTTTAATTTAATTTATCCTTTCCCTTCCATCCAAAGAATAACAAACAATGCAATGGTTCAATTTTGCCACACTTTGATTATGACTGAAACTAAAAAAAACGATATTTTAGCTTTCAGCAATAATTACAAACTCTGCCAATTTTCAACTTTTAAGAATTTTTTAATGCCTGCTAACTTGTCGAATATTAGAAGCGGAATATGAACAATTCAAAATTCAAAGTTTAATTTTTGAAAAAGTTATTTTCTTTCTTTCTTTCTTTGTTCGTTTCGTTAACTTTACTTTTTAATTTTAATTGATTTTTTATAAAAATTAATAGCAATAAGTGAAATAAAAAAACAACTCATTATGATCGGTAAGTTGTCATCTGTTGTAAGATTTAGTTTATTAATACTTATTTTTTGTTTGTTTACACTTTTTGTTTAGCTTTAGGGCACTTTATGAATTACATCATGCAATAAACGATTTCGAATCCCAACAGTAGCAGAGTGGCGCAGTGGAAGCGTGCTGGGCCCATAACCCAGAGGTCCGTGGATCGAAACCACGCTCTGCTACAGATCATTTTTGTAAATTGTATTTTGTTATTATTCATAATTATATGTATCCAAATATTTTTAACTTAAAAAAGTTATATTAGGGTGATTCCAATTTCTCGTTGGTACGAAAACGCGAACGGAAACACGATTTTCGCTCTCAAATCAGACCACGTGATCAACTTTCACTTTGCGTTTATCTTTTCGTGAATGGAAAAAACGAAAAGTTGAACGAGAAAAAGCTCAACTTTGCGTTTGTCTTTTCGTACGAACGAAAAGTTTTAGTTTTTCATTTTTCTTGATTTAAATTCAATTAAATGTCCCATTTAATAGCTTTTTATGACTAATTAATCTTATTACACGATAATTAACAACATGGCACTCAAAAAATTTCAGTTTAGGCCAAAATTTCGAAGTATGACCTTGCCTTATTTAAGGAAGGTGAATCAATGAAGTTTTTTCTTAATTTCACTTTAAACTGCTTGATTTCTATCAAAGTAAAAAATAAACCCCTCTAACTCTTAACCAAACAATTAAACAAAAATGGAGCAAATTAAAATGTTTTACTAATCAATATCTTCAAATGTCACTAATATAGTAATATGACATTCTTAGGTCATGTAATTGAATGAATTTTAAAATCAGTATGTATTAAAACCATATGATTGCCTGCTAACTTCACTCTCTTTTGACGCTATGCAAATGTCATTCCTTTCTCGTAAACGTAATTTTGGAACTCCAATTTCTCTCACGAACGAAGAGTTCAACGAAGAGAGAAAATTTTTCTCGTTTGAAACGAAAAC
>JAQGCN010001165.1:0-11206 GCA_034699725.1 Friesea truncata | reverse complement strand
GGTAACGGACGGACGGACAGACAGACGGACGGACAGACTTTTAGATCACATATACCTCCTTCGTCGGTTAATAATATGGGAAAGTATTTATATTACATTCATAATAATGAAAAACTGATTCATCCTTTAAAAAATAAATGTGTCAGAATTATTTGCTTAAATATTGCATTATTGTAATGACTTCCTGAGAATTTCATAGAAAATTGGTGGTACTGGAAAATCCAGTTATTTAAATTTATACTAAGCTTATATACTAAGATCACCATTTGTTGGATCCACCAAAACAGGATCTTTGAATTAATAATTAATTCTTAACTGTGTTACACACCTACCTACTACTATACAAATACAACCATCCGTAACGCTCAACTTAATTCATTTCTTGTTTGTTGTTAAACCAACTCAGTATTGTTTATTGCACAATATTTAACAAGGAATCAATCCGTATTTAACATAATTAGGAGCTTAACAAAGGAATGATGGAGTTTAGAAAAATATTTTCTATAATTGTAAATATATAATTCTAGACCATTTACAGGATTATTTTATTTTATAGATATACGATTCTTAGATTTCTGTCGTAAATTTTTAATTAAAAATAATGGGAATAACCAACCAATAATAAAATGAATAACATAATATTGTGATAAACTTGTTTTTCATTCCCACAAATTACATAATGTTAATTTTTCCAAAGTTGTTTTCCCTTTCATTATAATAATATGACCCCTCATTCATTGTTGTTTGGCCCATTGATCTCGAATCCCGTAAAATATATTTTAAAGTACACCACAACAACTGAATGAAGATACTTCATTTTAGAATTAGTCCTCAAACATATTAAAATGAATAGTTTAAGTAATACATTAAGCTCAATACGACCATTTTCAGTTCCTTATCCAAGTGTTGCACATGCAGCCATACCATTTATATTAACAGTACCATTTTGGCTTACTTTCTACGATGGTATTTTACGTACGAATGATTATGTACGTTCAATGGCTGCTGGAGAGTTGGATATAAATTCTAATCCTGAATTTGATTTTATTATTGGTAAAATATTTATTATTAATTATTATTTTATTATTAATTTGTTATTTTATATTGAATTAGTTGGGGGTGGATCTGCGGGTTGTGTATTAGCCAATAGACTTTCAGAGAATTATACTGTACTTTTATTAGAATTAGGAGGAGATCCAAATCCAATTTCAAGACTTGCTATAAGTTATTACATATTACAGAGATCTCCAAGTACAGATTTATTATATGAAACAGTACCACAAAATAATTTAGCATTAGCAATGCATAATCAGGTATACAAATTTTGTTTATCTTCTTCCTACAAATTAATATTGTTGTTTTTCTTATTTATTTGAAGAGGGTATTTTGGCCTCGAGGAACTGGTTTAGGAGGATCAAGTAATTTAAATGCTATGATTTACCAACGTGGAAATCCAAATGATTATGATAATTGGGCTAATATTACACGTGATAAAGAATGGAGTTATTGGAATGTATTACCATATTTTAAAAAATTAGAAGATTATGAAGGATCATTTCCTAGTGGTAAATAAACATTAATTAAATTTTTATAATTCAATATAAAATAAATAAATAATAAATAATATAGAAAAATATCATGGAAAGGGTGGACCAATACATGTTGAAAGAGTTAGACAAAGTTATATGGAAAAATATTTCATAGAAGCAGGAAGAGAAAAGGGATACCCTATTAAGGATCCGTCTGGCTACCAAACTACAGGCAAGATAATAATAAATATTCTTAGTGTAGGCGTTGTTTATGTTTCATTTTGTAATATTATATTACTGTTGAACAATGCAGGGTTTTCCCCAAATGATGTTACGATGAAAAATGGTTTAAGATGGGGTACTTATACAGGATATATTAAACCAATCCTTGAAAGGAAAAATTTAAAAATTTATCGATATTCAAGAGTTACAAAGGTTCGTATTATTCACTTTCCTCTAAAATTCTTCAAATAATAATTATAATAAACCAAACCTCATCAGGTGAATCTTGATGAAAATCTGGAAGCTAGGAGTGTAACTTATTTTAGACATAGAAGATACTTCACAGCAACAGCTAAAAAAGAAATAATCTTGAGTGCAGGTGCAATAGATACACCAAAAATACTTATGTTGTCGGGGATTGGTCCAAAACCCCATCTTGAATCACTTGGAGTGAGTCATTCAAAATAAACTTAATTAAGTTAATTTCAATATGAATATTTTAGATTCCTTGTAAATTGGATCTTCCTGTTGGTCAAAATCTCCAGGATCACATGATGACAATCCTTGGACCATTTAGAGTTAGTACACCTGAATCATTACTTTTAGGTCGAACTGTTAACTTGCGTGCACCCATTGAATTTCTAACACAAAGAAGAGGTATGTTTTTTTTATTAAATTATAATTATAAATGGAGATTTAATTGAAAAATATTGTATAGGAGCAATTGCTGCAACTACTCATGGAGCAATTGGTTACGTATCAACATCAGCCTATAACTACGATAATAGTTGGCCAGATATTCAATTCACTTTTGCAAGTATAGGAACTTTTTACGGAGTTCATCAAGTTCTTCAACAATATTTTAATGTTAAAGCTGATATTTTAGAAAAATATTTTAAAGATACACCAGATGAACCAAATATTGAAAAAGATGCTAATTTTGTAGCAATTAGTCAAGAAAGACCAAAATCAAGAGGAGAAATAAAACTTTCTAGCTCAGATCCATTTGTTCCACCATTGATTGATCCAAAATATTTTTCACATCCTGATGATATTATATCATTTACTGAAGGTAATTTAACATTTAAATTCAATTACAATAATTTTTAATTGTAAATTATTATTTTTAAATAGGATTAAAAATATTAGTTGATATTATGGAGAATACAACAGTATACAGAAATATAAATGCAAGACTTATTAAACCATTTCCAGGATGTGAATCACTACCATTTAAAACTTTAAAATATTATGAATGTTATATACGTCATATGACATTTACGTAAGTTAATCAACAAATAATCAAGGGTTTTAATAACTGATATTATAAAAATTAAGGATTTATCATCCTGTTGGAACAGCCTCCATGGGAAGGGGATTAGAAGATAAAAATGCTGTAGTTGATTCTAAATTAAGGTAACTACTTAATACTTTGTAATTAAGTAATTCAAGTGTATTTTGTACAGGGTATTTAAAACAAAAGGATTACGTGTAATAGATGCGTCCGTGATGCCTGTAATTGTTAATGCGAACACAAATGCACCTACAATTATGATTGGTGAAGTCGGTAGTAATTTTATTTTAAAACATTGGAAATTATGTGAATCTGATAAAAGAAAAAATTGCTAAAAGTGCCAAAAATTAAACAAAAACGTTGAGTCAATTACCATACCACACTCCAAATATAATATTTGGCCAATCCTAAAACAACGCTTTTGCATTGCTATTTAAATAATTAATGTTTTTGTTAATGTATGTAATTGAAAAAATTCAAAACCAGAATTTCAATGAAGAAAACCAAATTGATTATTTATTTCCAGAGTATTTTTTAATAATTTTGAAATAACTCATTTAACATGATGTAAAACAAATTAATTTCAAGGGAAAGAGGAGATATAATTTGAATTATTTTTGAAAGTAGTAAGTATTTAAGCAGAAACTGTTTTAATGTCGAATTTGACACAGATTCCAACATTACCAGCATCATCCTTAACGATGGCCTTGGCATAGCTGTCCAACTATAAAAAGTAAATTTAGAAATTAGATTGTTGAACTTGAATTTATGTAAAAATAATCCTTACATCTGGGTATTGGCTGGTGATTTCAAGTGGTTTGCTGAAAGTAAATTCAGCTCCATTGGAAGTTGGGCATTTTCCGTTGGTTAAATGTTCACATGCATTACCACTAACGAATGGAATATCTTGACCAAGCATATTGACAGTTACGGTGTAAGGGAGAGTGGCAGAGACACGATCTGTGTTGGAAAATATTAAAATCAATTAAATAAGTAATAATAAATTAAATTTTAAGATTCTTACCAGCAACAGCGGTGACATCGACTTTGTATGATCGTCCCTTGATGAATGTGCATGGTGTCTTAGCACAACCTTCGATTTCCAATTTCTTGATTACAACACCGGAGTTAGCTAAAAGTACAACAAAATAGTATTAGATGAATTAATTAATTTTTTTGAAATTGTATCAAAATATTTACCACAGCTCTCCCATCCTTCAGTTGCAGAAGCAACAGCTACGAAAAGGGCCAACAAAGCGATTTTGGTGAACATGGTGAGAAGACTGTGGATCAAAATTGTCAATTCGACAGTTTGAACAGAGAAAAGTTGAATAGAACGACAAGGAGAACAGTCCCTGTTTTTATACGCTTAAGGATTTCATTATCATTCTTTGTTATCTGAATGTATAAATTTTTCAATTGTTTAATTATTTCCCCATATATTAAACCTTGAGCTTTGATTATTAATCATTGGACAAAATTAAGGCATAATCCAAATAGATTTCAATAAGTGATGATTGATGATTTCCTTTATCTTTAATAAGTCCTTTTGCGGAAATTCAATAAAATTATCAAATTAATCTAAACTATAACTAATAAAAGGAATTTATGGAAAATAATAAATTATACCAACTTGGAAACTCATATCATTGTCAATATAATTTAATTTAATTTTGACAGGTACTTCAACCAATTAACCTTCAATTACATTTTAATCTAATATACTTTTTGGAGGTTGTTAATGATTTTTAAACAAAATAGCTCCACTCTTCATATAAGTTAGTACGAGCAAACATTTTCTGAAAAAAAACTAAAGTCTTGGAATGCTAATGCTTATGCTACAATACTGATATATTGATGAGTTGATGAGTAAGGAAACCGGAAGCGATAAATGGAAAAACCACCAATGTTAACTTTAAACTACGTAACCGTACAAAAATGAATTTTTTATATGAGGATTAAAATAAATTATTTGTATCACAAAGTTCCTTAAAGAGTGAAAATTATAAACTTTTAATAAAGAGTTTGAAAGACATTCGTATATTATTATAATTATCTCAATTCATAAGGTAAGCTTAACCTCTTCAAAATAATAATTATTCCTTTTTCAAACAAAACTCCTACCTTTAATATATTAGGGCTTCAAAATATTTTTGATTAAAATAACGTTTAAGTTAACAACCGTATATTATGAAAATATAAGAAGTTTTCGGAAGGGATTTAACTTTAGATTTCTTCATCCTCCTCATCGTCTTCGTCATCAAATAAATCGAAGTCGGGATCCGGTACTTTACTTGACTGAGCGCTAAAAATATATAATTTATACAAACCGAATTTTTTACAAATTATAATATAACTTACTTGAAATAAGGTAAATGAAGACGATCTTTGGATTCTTTCTCTTCATCCTCAAGCGTTAACTTGAAGGTTGTTATAGCTGAAAGAATTTTTTTGTTTCGATCAATATCAATATCCTCGACTGTCTCCTTTACTGTTTCTTGTACTTTTCCATTCACAATACTGTAGCTTGTTTTCTAAATTATTAATGTAATACAAAAGTAATTTAACAAAAAACTTAAAATTAATGCTAACGAACCTCATGCACGACTTTTCCACTGTATTTAATTTTAACGATATTGCAAAGGAACTGATCTTTTTCTATCATGCTCAAAGTAGCCACCGCATCCGCCTGACTGTAGAAAAATTTCAAATCTGCTGATGATGAGGTATCTCTATTGAAGACGGAAATAATTTGACAAGTTTTTGATAGCAAGGTTAGAAACAACTTGACTCTGCCAAAGTCCTTTTCTGTATTTAGTAAAAACAATTGAAGATCGTCTATCACCAATATATTCTTCACAGCAAAGTTCCTTGTGGTTGTGTACTTTTTCTGAAAATCTCCTGCGGAATAAATAACACATTTAAGTAATGATTTAGTTCTTAAAAAGTTATAAACAACTTACCAAGCGTTGTAAATGGTTCATGTAGAAAATCATAAAGGACAACATTTGGTTGGTTTTTGAGAGTTAAGAAATTATTGGCGAATGAAACAACGTGTATTTGATACTTAGAAGGGTCTGCGTGATTTTTGTATAACTCTCGAACATAATCCAAGATGTAAGTGGAGGGACCAGACTCAACTTTAAATAAAAAATATAATATTTCAGTGAAACTGAAAAGTCGTGCCTTTGTGTGGAAGATTTTGATTTAACGACAATTACACAGCGATATACAATTAGCCATTTTAGGTAATTGTTTAAATTTTTGAAATATTGATATTGAGAATTACCTGATAATAAAATGAAATTAAACTCTGAATCCCCTCGAAGAATTGACTCTAACCCCATCATGATGAATGATGAATGATTGGCTATGAGTGTTAATTACGACTCAACAATTAATTACCTTTGAATTCAAAATGACAAAAACAATTAATATTTTCTTCTAAACTAAAAAAGTGAAGTTTAATTTTAAAGATTGCGTCCCGCCGACTTGAATTCAAAAATAATTTTTATGATTTTAAATACTTTTGGCGCTTTTTTTAAAATTCGCTTTTGAACAGGATTTGAAAATCTGAATTTTACCGAATTCTCACTCACTCACTCAGCTCAGCTTCCTTTTTAAAATTTTAATTGAAAATTTTAATTCCTTTTAAACCATTTCTATTGTCCTTAGCTTAGCATCTAACATTTGACATAGACGTAGTGTCATCCCTAAGGTAAACTACTTTTTCTTTTTCATGTCTTTCTAATCGTTTTCTTCCTTGTATAAAAATAATTAAAAGTTCAAATAATCGATATTGAATTTTTTACGTCACTAAGTATAAAAACACCCTTTGTGTATTTTTCGGTGACTCATAAAAAGTCATGGGTTTTATTGACACATACGCTTGTAAACAAGATTTAGGTCGACTTCCTCATGTCCTGTGTTCTTTACTTCAAAGTTTAAACTTAAATTAACTGATTTTGTGTACAAATGATTTTTTAGAATGGAGGCTCTGGCGAAACACGATTTTAATGCAACTGCCGATGACGAATTAAGTTTCCGAAGGGGGTGTATACTCAAAGTTCTAAACATGGAAGACGATTCTAATTGGTTCAGAGCAGAATTCGAAGGAAGAGAAGGACTTATACCATCCAATTATATTGAGATGAAACCACACTCTTGGTATCGAGGGTAAGTAAAACCAATTAATTTTAACATAAAACATAACTTTAATTTCTGGCTCGATTTAGAAGAATTACAAGAGCTGATGCTGAGAGATTTCTAGGAGAGAAACCTGAGGGTACTTTCCTTATTCGTGTCTCGGAGTCATCCCCTGGGGATTTCTCACTTTCTGTAAAATGTTCTGATGGAGTTCAGCATTTCAAAGTTCTACGGGACGCTGGTGGGAAATTTTTTTTATGGGTTGTTAAATTTAATTCTCTGAATGAGTTAGTAGAATATCATCGAACTTCAAGTGTGAGTAGATCACAAGACGTGAAATTACGAGACTTATTACCGGAATATGTGAAGGCCCTCTACGACTTCAGTCCACAGGAACAAGGAGAATTGGAGTTTAGAAGAGGTGACATCATTACAGTCACCGACAGCTCAGATGAAAATTGGTGGCAAGGTACACTAGGAAATCGAAAGGGTCAATTTCCGGCTACTTACGTTGCACCTTTTAATCCAACAAGTACGCAACCCTAAATAATAAATCAAAATAATAATAATCATCAAAACCACCCAGCCAACAACGATCGACCAAGAAATACAGAATAACCACCGAGATGAGAAAGGAAAGGACAAGAAATCAAACTAATTTTGCATTAATTAATTATCAATTTAACCTTCTTATTGCTTTCAGTAACAATGACTCAACTCAATGCATTATCTTAAAATTACAGTTATTATATTATACTCATGTAGTTTTTTAATAGTTAAAATTGATTTCATAGTCAAACTTCTTTTTAAACTGATTTACTGATTTATAAGCCTGGAGTTCCAGTGCTGTTGGTGTTGCTTGTATTTGTTCGTGTCATGAGATCAGGTCCACTTGAAAGAGCAGAAGCAGGTTGAGTGGCTTCAACGTTTTTTAGCAATTGACTCAACCAATGTTTCGTGGACTTGTCATCTTTTAAAGTTTTTGTGAAAGTTGAATCTTTCAATTGGTCAGGCAAACATTGACGGAGGGCTTCACGAGCTCTGGAATGTAAAAAAAAGGAATTATTAAATTGATTTGATTAGTCAGTCAGACACAGACTTGAAATCAGTCAACGACTCTTTTCTGACTGTCTTTAATAATAATGAGGAGGAAGAGAAGAGAAGGCAATGTCATGCTGGTAAAAATCAGGTAATAATGGGTTGAGCGTTGGATTAGGATTAGGATGAAGGTGAATAAAGAAAGAATGAATGTTTAATTTACCTGGAATTATCACTGAGACGAAGATAACATCTCACAACATGTTTCAATAATCGTGCACTTGGTTCTTTAGCCAAACTCAGAACCATTTTCCCCAGAATCATTGCAACATGAGAGAATCTGTCATAGGTTTGACAAATGTAATTAAGCCCTGACTCATCCAAGAGAATCTTCTGAAGGATAAATGTTGCTACAGTCTTTGATAACTCATTCCCAGACTCCATAATTCTAAGACAAAGTGGGATAATTTCAGTAGTCAACAAAAAATTGATAACCTCCGGTTCATCATTCTTTAAAAAAAAATAATAATTACATAATTATTTAGATTAACAAACATACGTTTCTTATTATAATTCTATTACCTTGACCAGAGCCCCAATCACACCGAGACTTGTAAGTCGAAGATATTCAAATGGCCTTGTCTTTGATACAGTATGAAGAAATGGATATAGAAAAAGTGGGATATGGGCCTGAAGGAACATTGTCCGAGTCTCACTGTGGGAAGCCACGGTCTGAAGAAGGGCAAGAGCATTGCAAACCTAAGTTAATCCAATATACACTAGTTGTTGTTTAACTCATAACATATAAAAAGATATTTATACCCTGTTGGATTGTTGATGTGTAAGAGAAGGTGGATTAATGTAAGGATAAATGGCAACAATTTCCTGTAGTAATGCAGCCATAGTCCCAAATGAATACCAAAGCATTGGTGCAAGATCAAGGACGACTTCTCTCTTCTTCCTGAAAATTAAAATAATTGATAAATTGAATTCATTAAAAAAAATAAAGAGTTTAAAGTGTTAGGTTACGTACGATAAGTCTAGAAGTGCTGTTTCACGTGTTGCTGGATTTGATAGTTGACTGATCCATTCGTATATTTTATCTCTGTCAACAGCTTGTGGAAGAATTGCTGAAGGTCCTCCAGTCCCAGTTGCGATGGCGACAGATCCTCCAGAACCGGAGTTAGAAAATGTAGAACTTGGTGGGATAATTGATTCGCGTTCCATTTTATTTTATTTATTGAAAACCAAATGCCCTGTCCCTGTCAAATTATTTTAATTTCCTTAAAACTAAATATGATCAAAATTTATTAAATAAAAACTTTGCCAAAAAATTTTGACGTATGTCTGTGGTCTGTACAGTTTGTGAAAGGAGAATAAAGGACAAGGAGAGGACAGAGGAGGATGACAACAACAACAACAGCAGAAGGAAGAGAAGAAGAGAGAGTTTTTTTGGTTTGGTTGGGTAGGCAGGATTAGGAAGAAAGGGGGAGGAGGAAGATACATTAATTGGATTGGAAGTTAAGGGAAGATGGATCGATGGATGATTAACATTAGAAAATAGGTAATTAATGGCATGGATATGGATTAAATGGATAATTGACTTTCTTCATTTCCAATGTCCATGTGTCGATTCTTCTGCTATGCTCCTGTCCTGTCCATATTTACTGGAGACTGACCTCACCATTAACCAATCCGTTCCTATCTTCCTCCGCCTCATCCACCCAGAAATCTAACCTCTAATAAAAAAATCAAATAATCTAATTTAAAACTAAAGAGTTTCTACATTAATTTTAAAAGAATAAACGGAAAAAAGTATAATTTTTAATTTATAAATCCCTTTATTCTAAAACAGAATAGTTAAATTGAGTACATTGGAAGAGATGACCTTAAATTCCTTTGTCTCTTAATCGTTTAAGTTGTAACTTAAGTTGACCAATTAGTTGTTGCACCCCATTCCCCTTCAACCTGTTCTGACCATTGTTCAGCTTCTGCGCTCCAATCATCTGTTGGAGGTGGAGCTGTGAATGCTGGTGGTGCAACTGCAGGTGTCCCACCACCAATATCTCCACCACCACCAGTTTCAGTAGCCCAACTTTCAGAAGCAAGAGTTGTAATTGCTCCAACGTCCATCTCAACAGCTTTTGATTGTTGAGCTAATTCCTTGGCTGCTTGTTCTTCCTTTTCAGCCTACAAAATATAAAAATAATTAAATAAATTATTTAAAATATTAATAAATTTTTAAGAAATTACGTCTTCAGGGTCACGGTAAAAAAACAAGTCAGTCATAACCTTCCAACGGTCACGGGTGATATTACCACGAAGACGAAGGACTTCACGAGCCAACATCCAAAACATCAATCCAATAGAATGTGGAGCCTATAATATTATTTATTATTATTTATTTATTTATGTAGGATTCATTATTTAAGTTTACCTTATTGTTGCATGGGATGACAATATCAACATATCTCAACGGAGAATCCGTGTTACAGAAAGCAATAACTGGGATGTTAACATATGAAGCTTCTGTGATTGGTTGATGATCAGCACGAGGATCAGTCACAATAAGAAGCCGTGGCTCACGAAAGGCAGCCTAAAAATTAAAAAAAATGTTAGTACCAAAATTTACTTAAACTTAATGTTAACTTTATTAAATATTTGGAATATGAAAACTATATCAGAATCCGGTAAAGCAATAGCATAAATCATTAGCTAACTTCAAGCTAAGTATGTTAAATACATACGGATTATCATCCTATGTTAATTTATTAAAATACAACAAAATAAATTGATTTGGTTGGGTTATACCAAGGGGCCCCACTTGGAATTTTTCTAAGTTTTTCAAAAAAATTTTTTCCTGGATTTCGGCGTAAAAATCCGATTCATGACATTTAAAGTCGATTCTGAAAAATTTTTGAAAAATTTTTTTTTTAAAAAAACTTGGAAAATTTTTTTAAAAAAAAAATTTTTCAAA
>JAQGCN010001164.1:0-11218 GCA_034699725.1 Friesea truncata | reverse complement strand
ATCTACATCTGTGTCAACTTTAAAAATCCATCCAGAATTGACGACGGGTATTGCAATTAAAGAAAACAAGAAATAATCGTTTTTTACGTGTGAGTGAATGAGAGAAAACCCCAGTGGTGGGGAGGGGGAGAGAGCCAAAGAGAAAACCCTTAATTATTTATAAAGCAAGAAATATTTAGTAGTCTTTCATTTTCATCTTCTAATCAAAATTTTTACCACCACCACATTGAAGGAAAAAATATATTGCAATCTGTATTTGTGTGATGTGTATGATCTGTTTATTTTCATTTTCTTAAAATCTTTCTCAAGGCTGTTGTATTTAATCTCTAAATAAAAGAGTCGTAAATACGCGAATACAAAGGCTGTGTTTAACACAATTTCTTATAAACTTTAATAACAGTTATACAAAAGAAAATATTTATGATGTACGTATTACTATATTTGATCAGTTTTATTTATGTATCTCTAATAATTTTGCACCAATCAGAGAGTAGCATTAGTGAAAGTGATTGTGAGAATGTAAAATTATCCGAATATTTAACAGTAGATGATTTTGAAAGAGAAGCCAAAAATATTCTAAAGAAGCGTAGTATGCCTGGGTCTTGGGATTATTTACACGGTGGATCATTTGACGATGAAACAATCCAATTAAATACAAACGAATTTCAACAACTTCGAATTCGTCCATTTTATCTACGTGACGTATCAAATCGACGTATGAATACTACAATCCTAGGATCAAAGATTAATATTCCAATAGGTGTATCACCATCAGCAATGCACAAATTATGGGATGAAGCTGGTGAAATTGGAACAATAAAAGCTGTGAATGAATTTAGTTCATTTATGATCCTAAGTTCCGCATCAACAATTACAATGGAAGAAGTAGCAAAAGCATCCAATTCATCTGCTGTTTTATGGTTTCAAACTATGTTACCACCACTGGATCCAAATATGAGAGGAGTTGATTTGGATTTAATACGAAGAGCTGAGGATGCTGGATACAAAGCAATTGTATTTACAATTGACAATCCAGTGTATCCTCTTCGCTATTCAACTACAAGATCGAAATTTGATTTTAAGGATGCTTTACCAATGGCTAACTTTGAAAAATATCCAAATTATACACACTATAAAGAAAATCGATTAAAATGGAATGACTTCACTTGGATTAAAAATATGACTCGTTTACCAATCGTACTGAAAGGAATCCTTACTGCTGAAGATGCTCTGAAAGCTGTGGAAATTGGAGCGTGTGGGATTATAGTATCGAACCACGGCGGTCGTCAATTGGATGGTGTGCCAGCAACTATTGAAGTATTACCTGAAATTGTTGAAGCTGTAAATGGAAAGGTTGAAGTATATTTAGATGGGGGTATTCGAAGTGGGAAGGATGTATTTAAAGCGTTAGCACTTGGAGTAAAGGCAGTACTTGTTGGACGAGCTGTTCCTTGGGGTTTGGTTGTGGGTGTAAGTAAAACAGTAATTACTATTCAATATAAAAGTGCTTAACTTTCTATATCTTAGGGCAAGTGTGGTGCTGAAAAAGTATTACGAATATTAAAAACAGAATTGGGTACAGTAATGGGATATACTGGATGTTCATCTCTGAAAGATATTACAAGGAATCATGTACGACACAAAATGGAATATATTATGTATACAATGAAATACAAGAGTAATACAGGGAATATAACTCTTGCATCGTTATTATACACTACAATGGGAGTAGGCACGATTCTAATATTTTCCTTCATAACACAGTGCAAGTGAGGCAGTATTTGTGTTATAAATACAAAACTGTTAAAAGTTATAAAATTCATTTTCATCTTCTAATCAAATTTTTTTTTACCGCAACCACATTGAAGGAAAAAAAAACAGCTTGCAATCCTATTTGTGTGATGTGTACGATCTGTTTATTTTCATTTTCTTAACACCTTTCTCAAGACTGTTGTATTTATTCTCTAAATAAAAGAGTCATAAATACGCGAAAACCAGATACGCGAACACAAGGTTGTATTTAACACAATTTCTTATAAACTTTAATAATAATTTATACAAATGACAAAATTCATGAAGTACGTAGTATTTGATCAGATTTATATGTGTATCTCTAACAATTTTGCACCAATCAGAGAGTGAGAGTAGCATTAGTGTAAATGATTGTGAGAATGTAAAATTATCCGAATATTTAACAGTATACATGATTTTGACAGAGAAGAAAAAAATATTCTATAGAAGTGGAGTATGCCTGGTTCTTGGGATTATTTACACCGTGAATCATTTTACGATGAAACAATCCAAGTAAATACAAAAGAATTTCAACAACTTCGAATTCGTCCATTTTATCTACGTGACATATCAACGACGAATTGTTATAGTTGTGGGAATATTCTTGAATAATTTAGGATAGATAGAGAAAGGGATTAATATTAGAATAAATTAATTGTAGATGTTGATTTGGATCGGATAGTTTTTTGAAATGGTGTGCAGAATCTGAAATATGTTGAAATAAATACAATGTTAAAATAAACGAAGGTAAGAAAAAATCAAAATAAATTCATACTTATTATGGTTGGATATCACGTATGATTCCTTCCAACATATCTTGAATCCCCACAAGGGCGTTCATCCTGTCCGTAATCTGTCCTTGTCCCCCCGGATTTCCTGCGGCAGCAACATGTTGGCGCCAAAGAAGTCCAATGGCCATCGTTATGTTATTAACAATATTGCGTATTTGATCCCGTGCACTGGCTCTTTGGGTGGCTGTTCTTGAATCCTAAAAATCATGAAATTTTTTTAATATGTTAAATCAAGTACAAATATTAACATTCCCTTGAGCTATTGCGAAAAAAACTTAATGCCCATAGTACAAAATTAATTATGGAGTTCTTAACAAAATTTTCTTTTGCTTAATTTTGTTTTGTTTTTCTTTCTTAATTATTCCCTTAAGCATATTCTGAACGTGTTTCTTTGTATTTAGCAGGACCAATTATAACACCATAAGAACTTTAGAAGATTCCAAATTACTAATGTCTGTTTTCGTATTCAATTAAAATATTCTAATATACGTTTAACAATTTTTTTTGGTTTCGCTCGCATATACACTACAAATTATGAATATGATTTATACATTTTTTATCTCGTAGTAGGCTCTGCATCTACAAAAAAATTTAACGTTTTCTATTTTTCAGTTAAAGAGTATAAGCTATTTATTTTGTGAGAATGAGAAACTTTATCTTCCGGAACCAAACAGTGTGTCACGCCTACTAACTTTCCTTTGATTTACTTTACTTTCTTGCTTTTACTTTAAAAACCTTTCTCTTTTATGTTTATATTCAATCAATCACTCAACAATCAAATTGCATGCTGATTTCAATCCTATCCTTTACTTTACTTTCAAATCATGCTTTTACTGCTCTTGGGATAAAAAAAATCCATTGATCTCTTCTAATGAAATACTTTATGCAGTGAAACAAATACTGCATTCAACCTAATTGAAAAAAAAATGAATTTTCTCACTGTTTTTGCATTTGCAAGAAAGGCATAAATGTAAAGGCAGATAAAATAGCCTAAAAATAATCAAAGTTACAGAAAAAACTTCCTACAAACACTACTAGTGGAAGTTCAGGTCAATTTCTATTGGACGATTGTAGACTGCAGTGAAAGAAACTCTTCACTGCTCATGACTCTTCATGAACTCATGTGGCCTTGATGAAATTATTTCTGTTCCTTCATGGTGATCGAAGATTAAGATCGAGAAAGAAGAAGAGAAAACACCTAACTTTAATATTTTTTCGTGTGAATTTGCAATAAAAAAGACTTAAAATGATCAAAATTAATTGGAGATATGACGTCTGGGATCCATGAATTTATGATGGAAGATACTGTTGGTAAAGTTTAATTCCTAAATTCCATCAATACATATTCAAAGTAAAAAAACCGAGTTTATTTCTATGGAAATGTAAAGTTTATCCTTGGTTGGATTATTGTTAACGTTTGGCGAAATGACATCATTTTAGTGAGAAAAATACAGAATTAAAAGTTTCTTACCGCTCCATTCGCCATTGACCTGACGGTATGTGGGTGAACGATCCAGTTCGCTTCTATATTTTCTTGAAGGCCTCGCAGACGGGCTCCTGGAGTTGCCATGACAATAAATAAGGAAATTATTTCAATCGAAAAAATGAAACTTAATAAACTTAATAATTTGGAATGATTTAAAACTTTATTTTAAGGCTTTTGTTCTTGAAGTTCAACTTCAAAATGAATATGATACCTGTGAGGAAGGTCAAATTGAACTGATGATAAATTAATCTTACCTTTTCCAAACTTCAGCTCCCAAGACAAAAATTATGTATAACTATGATAATATTAAATTATATTTAAGATAGTTCGATTGTGTGTGTGTAACGTAACCTCTTCAGACCCAAAAGTTATCTAGTATGTCGAAGGTGCCTTTCAATTTGCATCTGGTTAGGTTAACCTGTAAAGTAAAAAAAAATTTTTATGGCTTTAGGCAGTTTAAAATTTTTCCAAATGCTCACAAAAATAAATTACAAAGAAATGCATTCAGAACTTAGCTTGAGGCCAAATTAACATTTAAAAATAGAAAAGGAAGGAACATGAAGCTTTGTTGAAAACTTCAGAAACCGTGTTGATTTGCTCAATTTTTGCTTTACTGCAAAGTAAACTTTCTTTCGGAAGAGCTTGAATTTTTTCCATTCTGAATAATTATTAAATAAAATTGAATTCGAATGCGAAATCAATTTTATTGATGTATAAGATGCTAATGTACCTGTTGAATTAATTTTAAGAGTAAATAAAAATAAAATGTTAATTGATTGTTTTGAATTGGTAATGAAATTAAGAATATTGGGAAATAACACTTGAGGCTAACCAAATTATCCACTTTAACTTGCTTTCTATCTTTTATGGTTTCACTTCCCTACGAAACGAAAAAAGTGACGGAGAAAGTAGGATCAAATTCTGCTTTGCATAATCCGAGTGTTATCTTCTCTTTGAATAAACCGTTTCCGTTTATTCCTAGGTCTTTTTTCTTCTTCTTGATGTTGATCACGATGAAGGAAAAGAAATAATTACATCAAGGCCATTCTTCCTTTCATCTTGGAGAAAAGAATTCCTTTCACTGCAGTCTACAATCGTCCAATAGAAATTTACCTGAACTTCCACTAGTAATGTTTGTAAGAAGTAATGCAATGGAAACAATAAAAATATAATTTGATGTAATAAAATGAAAGTAATACATCAAATTATATCGTTCCGATAGATATCTTCTATCTTTATC
The DNA here is from genome assembly GCA_034699725.1 of Friesea truncata. NCBI lineage: Eukaryota > Metazoa > Arthropoda > Collembola > Poduromorpha > Neanuridae > Friesea > Friesea truncata. The sequence continues at coordinate 5,910 of JAQGCN010001164.1, read as the reverse complement.
AAAGTCAGTAGAATGTCGTATACGTATAAGTTAGTATTTTTTAACAACTGTGGATTCGAATAAAATGAAAGAAAGTAAAAGTTATCTTGAGTTATGTTATTCTTATAACTAGTAATTTCAAGATTTTTATGCATCAGGTATAAAGTGGTAGGGGTCAAACTCAAGGAAACATTTTTTCATTCCATTCCCCTTTTGGCATTTGTTCAAGCATCCTATATTTGGAACTCTGGGATCAACTCAACACAAAAGCAAAATAATTCTCTACTTCAAAAATAGAATTCCAAACTCAATTCAACTGAAAAGACTCATTTCTAATCAAGTGAAAGAAAAATGAATAACCTACAATTCTCCTCATTCTTTTAATATTTTAAAATAACAAGAGTATTAATTGCATTCATTTCAAATGACAAACAAAATACAATCAAGCTCATTTTTTAAAAGTGTTGTACCAAAGTTATTTTGACGTTTAAAAAGTAATATAAGTTGTAAAAATGCCGTTGGAATCTCGTGGTAGTATAATCCGTTCAGCAGCTTACAATCAACCACCACCCCCAGACTCAACGGGTCCTCCAAAGCATCCACGACGAATGAGTAGAAAACAATCAAGTGAATCAAATATTTCAACTGTTGTTCCAACTCATAGTGGAAGTGGTAGTGGTTTTAATCGTAGTAGTACACATGGTGGTGGTGGTGGTAGTAGTGTACATGTGAATCGTACTTCTGTACATGGACAAAGTACGAGAAGTAATAAATTAAAACGTATGGTATCAATTGATAGTACTTCAGACCGTGAACGTGAGCGTGATAAATTGTATCAACAGCGTAAAGCGGATGAAGAACAAAGACAAAGGGAAGAAAAACGAGCAATACTAGAGGAGGAAATACGTCATGAGAAGTTAACAATGTTTATATTCTCTTGTATTTGTCTTATATGTGGGATACTTTGGCTTGTTGCTTTAAGTATCGATTATTGGTAAATATACACATTGTCTATTTGTATCTTACAAATCTGTGGCTACAAATATTTTCCAATTCTCCGTTTGGACATATAATAAATTCTAATATATATATTTTAATTTTTGTATAGGTATATGGTATATGGAAATCCAAATCTAGAATCAAATGACAAAAATAAAACAGGAAGATTTGTATACAGTAGAAGTGGATTGTGGAAAGTATGTCGTACAGTAACAGGAGAAAAAGAAGATGAAAGTAAGAAATCTTTATATTTATATTTCATTTAATATTTTCATTTTTAACATTTATTGTATTACAATTACACTGATGTATTTTAGCATCTTGTAAATCACACTCAATGTTCCCAGATAAGGATGAAATTAAACGAGATGAGGGTATCGACCAACATGTCATCGGTAAATACACATCCAAATGAATGATTATACCAAGGGATTTATATTGTATTACTTTTCATTTTTTACTATACTTAGATTATCAAAGGACACAGATCAGTTTTGCTATAGTTTCCATACTTCTTATACCAATGGCAGGATTTGCATCGTTTTATACATTCAAAAATTCAAGATACACATACAAACGCTTAGCGTCTTGTTTATATTTCTTATTAGGTAACTCTTATATTTAAAATATTTGGTAAAGTATTTACACTTTTGATTTTAAAATTATTTAATAGCAATAACAGTTTTGGTTGTTATTGAAGTTGTGATTACGTCCGTAAGTTATGAAAAAGTGAGTGTTCCATACAATCATCCAAAAAATTCATCTTTTTCATACGGTATGATTTTAAATATTTTCGATGAACGATATAACATAACTTTAACTTTTATTTTATACAATTTACTTAGGATTTTGCTTTTATACTGGTTGGACAGTATTCCTAGTCTATTTGGTAACCGCTGCCTTATTCTTAGCTTACTCCAGGAAACGAAAAAGAGACGCTGCTCTTGACGATGAAGATGAAGATATCATTATATAAGTATGTACAAGTGGAAAAATGTTTACTAAAACTTGTGTTGGTTTCATTTATATTTGTTTGTTTTTCTTTCTTTTTTTTTGAAAAATAAACACTGATACTCCCCGTGTATGTTACGATAAATAGAAGCGAGTGTGTAACTTGTTTAAGATGGTGGTGTTTTAAAGAATTTGGATATACGATATAATACAACTGTCTTCATTTATAAAGTCAAATTCTATTTTTAACTTTTCAAAGGGAGAAAGACACTTGATGAGTGAAATATCATATCATTAAACTAAATCTTCACACCACAGAATTGTATCTAAAGATTTACTCTCGTTTGAACTGATTTTGTAAATCAAGACAAGATATTTTTAAAATATCAGTTCTTGTTTTTATTTTTTTTAAACTTATATTAGTAATGAATTAATTTTTCCATTATTACCGTGATTAAAAATACTATCCTTTCCCAGTGTAGGAAGTATTGGACTAATTTCATTCAGCCATAAATTGGCACATTGGAGATGATACAGCGTTCCTTCATAGTCGAGTGACATTTGAGAATCTTCATCATCATTAATTTGAGTCGAAGCTAAACAAATTCCACACGGAGCTTCTTCTTCTATTTCTTCTTCAGCAGAGTTAAAAAAACTAGATCGATCTATCTCTACTGATCCCTAAAAGTTAAAACATGACAACGTTAATACTTTCATGATAACAGATGTAAAATGTAAGCATATTCTCTTTGTCTTCTTACATGACGTGTGCCAACAATAAAGGGTACAAAGGAATCCCATGCTACTCGAAGCTTTTGATGGAGTTCTCCCAATGTTTTCTCTTCTTTACCCAAACGCATCCACGATTCGTATATACGACATCCTACTAGATAGATCTCACGTAGACCTAGGAATTGGCAAACAAAATTTACTTTTACCAATTGGTCCATTCTTTATATATAATTTCTTACCAGAAATATAAGTATCTCCCTTTTTAGCTTCTAAAACGTGACGAATTACTTGACTTGATGAAGCAGATGTAAAAATTCTCTCTCCTTCTTCAAGAAGTCGAACGCAAGTTTCTAGGCAAGTGGACCAATCACGGATACATTTTTGCTTGTCCTAATAAGACAACAGATTTTAATATTTTGTTTTACCTGTGTGTACGGTACGATTTACCTTTTCTTTTTCTTTTACGAATGGACTATATTTATCAACAGTAGATTCTGATTGTATATTCGAAACATTTCCAACCGTTGTAATATTTCCAATTAATGAAGACGAAGACAAGCCTGGAATTTCTTTGACATCTAAAATTTCGAATGGTTCATAATTTCCCAAGTCAAGACTTGCTACAGAAATAGTTTCTGGAGATTTTTCTCCAATATCCAATATTTTATTCTTTGAATCCAACTCTCTTGTTTTCATGCTGCTGGTATTAAGTATCCTAAAATCCGATCCTAGAGATAGAGAAGAAACAGGACCTGATATAAATGTAGTCCTGAGAGGCGGTGGTTGTTGAGAACTTTTTGGGAATGTTAAGTTAGATAATGTAAGATGGGATTCAAAAGTAGATTGTGGTGGTGGATTTGAGATTCTAGAAGTTGAAGATACTTTAAGTCCAAGGAGATCAACACTAAGATCTGGATGAGATTCTTTACTTGAAGTCTTTTCAGAAATCGACGAAGATAAGGGCGGGGTTTCGTCTTCGTCACAAAAGCTAACAAAGTCACCAAAATCATCAGTTGTTGAAGTTAAACTCTGAATTTTTGGAGTTGGAGTAGCCTGTTTAGCAATGGATACTGGCGTTGGTGTTTGAATGTTTATCTGACTTTGTAGATTTTGTTGAGTCAAAGTAGAGTTATATAATCCAATTCCAAAATCATTTGAAATAGGGTCTACTGGTTTGCTAAAAGTTTGAAAATCCCCAAAATCTGATTCTTTATCTTCATTTTTTCCACTATCACTTTCATTCACAAACAATCGTAGAGCAGAATATTTGTCTTCATCACCCATTAGAAGATTTTCTCTTGTTGGTTGAAGTGTAAAGTTATAATTTGCCAATCTGTTTCCAACATCATTTGGTTGTAACTGTATTTTAGTCACAGTATTCGTTTTGTACATAGGAATGGGACTAAATATTTGAGATTGAGATTTTTGAGGAGTTGGAAATGTAGTTATAGAAGTAGTAGATACTTGGGACTTTTGTGTTGGTTGTGGAGAAGTAATTCCACACTGAAAATCAGTAAATTCATCATCGTCAGTCTCAGTGATTGTGACAGGAGCTGGAATATGTTTCGGTGGAGGAGTAAATTTTCGACTATTGTTTTTGAGATCAGGTTTTTGATTATGATGAGTAAAAAATGATCCTTTAGTAAACATTGGGGTTTTAGGTACGGTAAGTTTAAAAAGATTCTTCAAATCAAATACTGGAGTTCCACCCTACAAAATAAAATGAAGACAAAACTATAAGTGATATAAACTCATAAACTGAAGAAATGATTTCGTAATCTAATATTTATAACCTGATAGGCTGCAACGAGAGCCAGAAGAATAGTGAATTCTTCTTCTGTAAGATCACCATGATTGTTTCCATTTACGAGGTATCTTATAGTACGTATATGTTCAGACTGTAACCCAGAATCTCGGAGAAGGGCAGAAACGTCATCGTTTTTAACTGATCCATTGTGACTTTTTAGGTCATCGTATAATCGTAAATATTCGGATGGGCGAGAACGCCTGTTTCTTACCCAGTTAGGATTACTCATATCGTATCATTTTAAAAGTTAGATATCCCCATTTTCTAAATGAAACTAAATTAATTAAAATTAATTTTACTCAAGAAATAAATATAAACACAGCTGATCAACTCCAAAGAGTCAAAATGGGAAAAAATGAAGAGTTAGCCACTCAATTATGAAAAGTTAGCATGTCTAATATCTGAAGTAGTTATATTAAGAATTTGGATATTTACAGATCTTACCAATGTAACAAAATGATTACAAAGTTCATACCAATGCGTGAATATAAGGATACAGGTTATATTTCTGATCAATCGATTAACTAGTTGTGACCTGTCACAGTTTGTTAAATTACAAGTTTCACATTTTATATTTTAAACTGCTTATGGCTAACTTTGCAAATGTAAAAGTATGCACATGGACAAAGTTTGAAATCATTCAGCGGATTTAACTCGGCACATGTGTTGTTATAATCAAAGTTTTTAATTAAATTAGTTATTTTTTAATTCATTTCATATTATTTGTTAGTTTAGTGTTGTAATCGACCTTAAAATATGGCTAAGAAAGCTAGGAAGATTAAAATTTCCAAAGCAAAACAAAAAAATATTTTAGGTGGTAAGAAGACAAAAGGAAAAAAGACAAGCTCAAAAGGAGTAGTAAAGGCACGAAGGAAATTAGGAGCAATTAATAAACTTAGGGAGAGAAATAAAATCCTTAAAGCACATGGTAAATGGTTTATTTATTAATCTGTTTTATTCATTTAATGAACTTTTAGCTTAACCCTGTTGTTCTGATCGTTTTAGGCAAAATACCGGAAAAGGAAAGAACAAGCGCACAAGATGTACTTGATATGCTGGATAGTGAAGAGTTGGCATTAATTAGAGGATCGGAGCAAATTAGGAATCAGCATTTCCTCATTCCTGAGTAAGGATTATGCTTAACAAAACGTTGATAAGTTCGCTAATGCTTTCTTGTTGTATTACAGGGTTGGAAAGAAAGAACGAAAGCGAAAGAAGATAGAAACGGATGATCTAGAAGATGAGTATGAGTCCAAATACGCCAAGGAAATGGAACAAAGAAAGCCAGTTCGGGAACTTCTTCCTATAAAGACAAAAGGTGGTCTCAAGATTCAGACGGCTTATGAAGAAGACCTTCAAGTGAAAAAACTCGTCAAATCTGAAAGTTTCAAAAATCCAACTACAGATGTTGAAAGTACAAATGGTGACACATTGGACGACGA
>JAQGCN010001163.1:0-11223 GCA_034699725.1 Friesea truncata | reverse complement strand
GTGGGAGGAGCTTGCATTTGATTTATAAACATAAACAAAAACAAATGCATACGCAGTGCTACCCATGAACTCTAATACAGATTGACCCTTGTAATTTCATATTGACAAAGATAAAGTCGCGGCTTCATGCTAAGCTTTACAATCGTTTTATATTAGAAAAATTTGAGGGACAACAACAATGGAGATTATTGAACTCAAGATACAAATTATTAATTGAAAAGAAAGTTTAACATTAAACTCACCTCGTTTTTCCAGGATGATCCACATCATGGACAACGGCTGCAATCAAGCTTACTACTTCATCCAATGGTTCAAGAAATGTCTTCAGTCTTTCTGTTGACATAAAGTAGGCTGTAGCCTGGAAGAGAAAGAAACCAGATGAATAAACTCAAAGAGAAAGTTAAACAAGATTCGAGTGAAATGAGCTAATCCCACCAGAGCAGAAACGTTCGATTCAACGAAACCCATTCTCATTAGTTATAATGGCCTTCTGCCTTTATTGAGCTCGAAGAATCGCTTGAAAGCTTCGATTTTTCTTTTAATCCACACCTTACACCATCCACACCTTAATTTTCTAATTATATCAATTCAATATCCGTCTCGTCTATCTTGGATTTTTTTCTCCGGAAATGAGTTTAGATTTGTAATGATACAAGAGGAAATTAAATATTTTTTTACTTTAATCGACAGTGTAATCCTCAATTTTTAAAAAAAAGCTTCAGGGGAAAACTTTTTTATGATTTCATAAAGTGAACTAAAATCCTACTTTCACCTTTCATATAGCTTAGCTTTGCTTCTATGGTGAAAACTCCTTACAAATCCTACAAGATATTTCTCATTTGACTAAGAGATTCTTTTGCTTTCATCACTATGTCAAAGGATTTTCTATCCATTACTTAATCATAAAAATAGACAATCCATTTTGAAAGCTAACTTTGTTCCACTTTGTTATTCTAGAAGTAACAAATACTTTTTCTTTTCCTAATTTGGTAATCTGTCATTAAATTTCAGGTTGATTAAACCTTATTATTTCTAATGATTAATAGGATTAGTGCATTGAAGCTTTCAAAAGTAATTTGTATGAATTCTAATTATAGAAATAAAAGAAATTGTAAGGAATCCAAAGAGAAAGTAGGAAAATTTCAACTGAGATTAATCAACGTCCTTTCCTTCATTTGAGTAAAAGAAGTCTAAATCTAACAATGCGATGTCAAGTAAAAATCAATAGGATTGGACTTTTGAATAAAAAGGAATCCTTTGGAGAAGTTGGAAACTTTAACTTTCTCCGATCCGATCGCATGCAGAGATGAGATGACTTTATGATTAGAAAAGACTAACAGAATGAAAGTTAATTAAAAGAACAAAAGATCTAACAACTCCGAACTCCCTTTCATCAACAGTACAAAAGACGGATTAGTTTCCCTTAAAATGTGGGTTTTTTTTTTCAATAAATTTTTTTGTCTTTGACCCCACCCTTTCTAATTCATGACGAAAGTTTTACAATACTAATTTACTAGAATATCTCACTTACTTGTAGAACATCCGCTGCATGAGTTGAATTATGATATGCATTCGTAGAATGATAATTAGCTTCAATGAGTGTAAGCCAATTTCGAAGAGTTAATTCATCCGTGTTTAGAGTTTGGGCAACGCAGAATCTTGAAAAAATTGCCATACCCGTCCATACAAGAGGTCTAATAAAATAAAAATTAGTCTCTTATGAATATATTATATGAAGTCATGCATTACCGTTTTTCAGTAATTTCTTCTAATAAGATGACATCAAAATCCCATCTTGATTCTGTTTCTAAAAGCCGTTGTAGTTGACATGGTGCCTCTGCTATATCAGGTAAAGAAGGTCTTGGAGCTAATCGCGAGGCCGCGTTTTCATTAGATAAACGTCTTGCAGAAGATGGAGGCTTCGGTCCTTGCTATTACATTTAAGATACAACAAAAATTTCGTTTAGATCTTTCAAATTGAATTAGGTGTAAATTAATTAATTACTGAGAAGATTAAGAGAGAGAGGTTAAGTGAATGTTTGTTACAAAGTCAAGCTAGACTAGAAACTTTTTCGACTGTGAATGAGTCCAGTATATTATTTTGATTAAGAAAGGATGAGAATACTAGATTTCTCTAAAATATTTCACAGAATGTATGAAAAAGGAAAAAGTGTTGGTGGGCGTCGTTTAATTTTTATAATTTGTAAAAGTTATTAAAGAATTCAATTTTCATAATCAAATTTAGGATTTTGAAATTGAAAACTATTAAAGAAACATTGTTCTCGCTCAACTTTAGATAGCCTGGTTTAATTATAAGGATGGAAAGGAACTAATTGCACTTTAATTCTATCATTTTTACCTTGTACATGTAATATCTTCAAAAGCGTAAGCTAAATAAATATAAGGCATGTGTTAATATAATTAAAAATAAAATCCTATCTAGTGATAATAGAGTGTTTTGAAACGTCAAAAATAGAATTAAATAATAATTTTAGTGAAATATTTTCGCATAGATGATAAAATCCATGTACAAGCCACAGGGTAAAGTTAAGAGTGAGAAATCTCAAATTTTATACACGTCAATTGTCATTTGGTGATTCTGGTCAGAGTGTCATTTATTGAATTTCTGTATGACATACCGAAAGGAGAGCACCAAGGAGATCAGTAGTGAGAGGATCATCACTTCGAATTCGACTTCCGTCGAAGAATTGTGGTGAGTATAGTTCAGTCGTCCGTAGAATTTCAAGAACTTTTTCCAAGGACTGGGCAATGTATAAAGGACAACTTTGTTGTGCAGCAGTGATAATGTTGATAACTCTGGTGATTGGTGCTTCAATTGTTAGAGAATGAAGTTTCGCTAAACTTTGTCTCCTTAGCATCGAGCCTTCATTAAGATTATTACAACCATTAGGATCCAATCCATTCGTGGTAGAAGGAACAGAGGTTCCGTTGACACATAATAAAAAAAGGAAGGAGAAAGTAAGGTGGGTGAAAGTAAGGTTAATGATTAAAGAAAATAAAAAAAGTTAGGAGAGGAAAGAGAGCAAGAAAATTTCTCATGAGACACACACACAGTAATAATACAAGGAGAAAGTAAGAAGAAGGGATGATTGAAGCCAAAAACAAAAACCTTACGATTAAGATACTTTCTTTGCCTTAGACAATACCTTTAGAAGATCTACCTTCGAGCCATAATAAATTAACTTCAAAAAACTAATTTTGGTTAACATTTTCTTGTAAAGCTTGTCTTAGGTTCGTTGTGAGCCAAAAGAAAATGTAAGATCCTCACGCACAACCTTTTTCAAGTTATATCGTATGGCTTTTGCTCTTATCAAGCCTCCAAGCTATAACTTTTCTTATTAATTAAAATGAAAGAGCTTACTATCGTTGCTAATGGATTTTATGTCATAGGATGCTTTCCTTAAAGATTTCAAACTTCCACGAGGCATTGGATTGTAACCACCTCCTGCTGCGTCATGTGTTGCGTCACTTGAAAAACTTTTCTCACGGTAAACGGAAGTTGGAGCTTCACATACGTATATGAAATGGGTTGTTCGAGTCATCAATCTGGAATAAATCATAAAAGTTTAATTTTAAAGTCAATATCAATATTTTTATTTGAGCTTTTCTTTCGTAATTCATCAAAAAAAATTGACTTTGACAACAAACAACTACGCGTTCATTCCTATTTGATGTGAATGGAATCCTAATTTTCTAAAGCGTAAAACCACCACCACCGCCAAGGAACTTTTAGACTTTATAGCTTTAGTGAAATCCGTGACTGAGCTTTTAAATTAAATTGGTATAAAAAATATCATGAGGTTTTTGGTTAAATTCTAAGCACACCTGTGCTCTGAATGAAATTATTTCACTTACTTCTGTGAGTCGGTTGAAGATAAATGTTCAGTTGATGATGGCGGAGGTAGGTCCAGTGATTGAAGTATCTTACTTTTTCTCCGATGGTGATAAGAGAAAGGGAAAACTCTTGAATTGAGAAATATTGGTTCACCTGTCTTCTTGCTCACCATGTAATTTCCTTCCCATTGTTTCCCATGAGACAAGTCGTCTTGGACATGATCATGGAATGAAGGATGGGGATTTGCTGATGCAGAAAGGGCAGAAGAGGATATAACAGGTGGATTTGGGTTGCTTGGTGATATAGGTCCTCCAATTGTAGCAGTTGGTGTGGTTGACCGATTTGACACACCGGACCCAGGTTCACCCGTAGATGGGACTGGTGATTGTCGAGTACCTGTCCATAATTGTTCCACTCTTGTCTGGAGGTCAATGAAATCAGATCCAAGAAGCTCAGATGATGAAAAGCCGAGAAGTTTTTCATATGCTTGATTCACGAACTAAATTATACATATTAAAGTAATTACAAAACTACATCATTAAAATAGGTCTATTCCTTATATTTAATGAGAATTGAAGATTAGTAAAAGTTATATGAGGGTGACATCTCAAATGAATTCTCAAAAGCTGAGGTTTTTGTTGGAATTTAAAATTGAAAATCCAGTCTTTGAATACCATTTTTCTTTTAAGATGAAATAACTCGTGTATAATTAATACGTCTAAATTTTAAAGATTTTTGAAAAGTTAAATAAGAACCCATTAGTTTTTTCTTTAAAAAACCTCCGAGATCAGAAAAAGAACGTTTTGGTAGGGTTAGAAGAATGGCGTGGGAATTGAATTCGACTGAGAAATCCCCAAAAGACTCTTTGATTCGATAACTTCTTGGAAAAACTTTCACTTTGTTCTTCATACTTATACCAGAATGAGCTCAGTGAACTCTACAGTGTATTCCTATTTTCCATTCACTTTCAATTTTTTTCATCATCATCTTCTTCAAAAGATTTGGAAAGTTTTCCACTATTTCTATATATAAAGCCATGACCACAAAAAAATGAAAATTGAAGAATCCAGGTAAGAAAATATGAAATGTCTGTCTTTGAAGAATCATTTTCTCAAATTGAGTTTGCCAGCAAACATTGAAAACAAAAGCCTTCAGTTTTGTCTAATGCAAAAGTTCAATTCCATTTTTTTCTTAAAAACTGAATCATCATCATTGATCTGACTGAGGAAAAATGGCATATTTTGACAAAAAAATGAAAATGAAACTCGTTTTTAAAATATAAAATATTATACTTATTCCATATAATGAAAACCTTGTTTTAAAAATTAATGACAAGAATCTTCAGCTGATAACACTTCAATTTTGATGAGAAAGATTTAGAAGTTTGAATCTAAAGATTGAAAGACATAAGCCTCTTTTGAAAATCTTAGGTGAAGAAGGACGTAGGTAGGCTTAGATAATAATGATGATAGGAAAATAAATTGGAAGAGGTCCATGGGAAACATCTTACAGCTTTTCTAAAAAGAGAGAGAAATCTCACCAGTTCCCATCTAACACCAATCAACATCTAACATCCTTTCCTCAATCGGAAAACTTTCAAGTATGAAATTAGACTTTCACTTCAATTTTCCAATCTTATGGATTTGAGTGAGTCCAAGTAAAAGCAAACAGATAATAATAAGATTTTTGATTGGATAACAGTTTTTCCGTCCGTACGTACCTGTATCCGATTATGGGAGTCTGTGATTTGAATCAAGTCACGACACTGGTCAAGAGCTGTCAAGAGGGCTTCGGCCGTAGCCAATTTATAAGCGGTTTCAACAAATGATTTTTCCAATTGACTTAACTCGTTCATCCAGTAAGTAATTGAAGATATACCGTGATCTACTTCAACCTGAAAAAAGACAACAATCAGCTTATCCTCATTATTCAATTTGTAAAAATTTAAGCCTGATTAAGTCTACAAATAAAACTCACGGGCGAAGCCTTTGACTAAATTTAAGTCTATAAAAGTGACAGAGAAAATCAAATCCAAATCACTGCTTTAATTTAAGTTCACAGGCAAAGCCTCATAGCCTTGCCTCTATAATTTAGCTTTCTCTACTCCTATAATTCGGACTTGGCGATTTGGTAATTCTATAAGCCGATTTGACCAAAACGTCCAAATCCCATTGATATCAAATTGCTTTCCCAATTTATTTGAGTGACATAATCAGGGCCAGTTTAAGATTTGAAGAAGTTGATAAAAGAACTTCTTGGAAAAGAAAGTGTATTCTGACCTTAAATTGGGGGTGATAGGGTTTTATGTACTATAGCCAGAGTCATTTCAAAACAAGTGATAAAATTGTCAAAAGTAAAACCCCCTTGACCATGGCCATCGAAACTTTCACTCTGAAAGTTAACTTTTTTTCTTGTTTGTTAAGCCTTAAAAAAGTTAAAACCTTATAACCAATAAACCCAAAGTTTGCAAACAAACTTTGGTTTCGTCTCTGGATAAAGTGGGAAGCTTTTCCTTGTTAACCCTCAAATTCTTAGATATGGTTATGGTTGAAACTGTTATAAAAATAGTAGCAAGAAAGGCAATACGCTTTTAACCCATAACCGCAAAAGCAAATAATTTAACAGGAAGGGAGAAAGTTCAGAGTTCATTTTTCACTTTATAAGGAAAACTTTTAAAAGTTACAATATTTAAGAATAAAATTTTTTTTATAAAGAATAGAGCAAGTAAGGGAACAAATCTGATAGGTGTACGTTGTGCTGTTTTAAATTAGTTTGAAACCTAATTTTCTATCAGAAGCATATTAGTTTTCTAATTTAAATTTTCATTTTCACATGAATTTCTAAACCTTATGAAAAACTTAATTTAAAGTGCTAAATTTTCTACCGACATGCCTCCTTGGTTTGAATTTCATTATCTTTTTGCACTTACCTTATCAATCCCAGTAGCGAGAAGTGAATTTACGGCTGTTTCACATTTATCCAGGAAACTGAAAATAATAATAAGAAAATAGAATTAAGAAAATTGGAGGATATGTTGATCAGAAGCATGTAAGAAATGTGTTATATTCGAGAGATGAGTTCGAGAGGGGAGGAGAATGGAATACGTGATGCTTTTGGATTTTCTCATTAACTTTCTCTACGTACTTTCTCTGCCTAATGCATGCATTGTAAAGTTTCCTCAATTTCTTCGTAATCTTTTCTCGTATCGGGTTCTGGTTGGTTGTGGACCATTTCTATTTTCTACCAACCTTAAGTTATGCTATTCTTCTCCAATTTTCTAAATTGTACCACCATTTCCGTGTCTAATGGTAATGTCTACTATACACTGCAACTTGAGAAACAAAGGGAAGAGTTTTTTAAGACAATGAGAAACCCTAGTACCATAAAAGTAATTATTTCTTCCAGAATGAGACCAAGGACGGAAGGAATCAAAGGATTAAGAACACCGTTACGCCCAATTGTAGAAGAACTCCAGAAAAAGAGCTTAAAAAGCTACGTAAATCTTATTCTGCAGGAAAATTTCTATAAGTTTGATTTAAAAAATTTCTATTCTCAGATATAATAATTTAGAGTAGCTTATTTATTATTCCTTGCTTCCATTCTTCATCTCTCATAAGAATAGTATAAGATAAATTCCTCTATTATGATGATAATTCAATTTGACATGGTATTCGACATCTGACAAATAAATAATTCTTCAATGCTAACTTTCACGAATTTGACAGCATTCATGAGCTTACATTCAAATATGATAAAAGTAAATATTCATTTAACTTTAATTCATTTAACGCTTCGTTTGCATCATTCATTCTGATACGAAATTACGAAATGGACAAGATGTAAAGTAATATTTCACATTTACAAAATGCAACATCTAGCTATACTTGCAATAAAAAAAATTTGTTACCCGATTTTGTCAGGTCCAAATCTACGAAAGGAATTTTAAATGTAACGCGTTTCAGATTCCAATTTGGATAAATTACACTTGCAAGCCACATCTAAAAGGTCAACAACAGTTCACCACCTATCCATAGACGAGTTAAATGAACTGATTGGTTCTAAGGTTTTTTAGGGAAAAGGAATCCTTTGTTTCTGTCAATCATGTTTGCTTTATCTTTGTTATCACAGTCAGAGTTAACTGAATATAACATACGAACTATTCGTACGAGCTCTGCCCTTTCAACTTTACTATACAAAACGGGAAATGAAAATGATCCAAGGTCTTTACATTGATGCGTGTGAATGTAATCAAACGAATAGATCTAAAATTGTCACTGACATTTCACTTTGTTAAGAAGAAACAATGCTTTTCATTCGTGCTTGATGTAAGTGAAAACTAGAGAGATATGGCCACTCGGGTTATCGCTACTCACTCTTGTCGCACTAAATTTTGTACTTTCTCCTCAAGTGTATTGAAGGACTTTAACCTATCCTGTCGTTTCGTTACTCACATACACAAGCACTCTTGTCATACTTAAAATAGAGTACACTTAACTTTTTAAGTAAAAGTTTGTATAGAGAAGGAAAAAGTATTCAAATAAAAACTTACCTTTTCTTAACAAAAGCAATCACAACCAGTATCCCTCTGTGAGATTTCAAAGACCTAAAAATACAAAGACAATTTATTTACTTTTATCTTAACTTTAGATGAAACTTAAATATTGCCATTTCATTATGGAAGATTATAATTTAAAGTTTGTTCCTGTGGATAGTTTTTCATAAAAAGATTTTTTCACTTTGATTCCTTCTTATAATCTAATTTCAATTTAAAACATTTTCATCTTTCATTTGAACAAAATATATGCAGCTTTAGGCCGTTTGAAGTAGGTTTATTGAGTAAGTTTCCTTTATGGTTGGTTTTGCGGCTTAGGTTTCTCGTTTGATGGCTTTATTACGTTAGAAATGGATAGCAAAAACGAAATATTTAGCGTAAAAAATAGGATCAATTTTATGCTTTATAAAGTTTTGGATTTCGAGTACAAAGTATAAAATATATATTATCCTTCTTTCAAATATTGAAGAGATGAGCATGAGGCTCACTCGGGATGATATGAAAATAATCTCTTATTCTCTATAATAGGATTTTAAATCTCTTTTGAAGATTTTAAAAATGTAAGAGTATACTTAAATTAGTATAAAAATGAATAAAGGAGCTTTAAAGTATTTACTTTATGCTTCAATACGTTTAAGAAGATTTTATGTGTAAAAGATTTTTTTTTCAAAATTATTAGAATTCTAACTAAAAGTAAATAAGAAATTATAATTTAAACTTTCTTAATCCAAACAATGTTGAGTTGTGTGAAATTAAAAATACAACCAACTAAGTGTTTAAACTTTGTAGTTAGCTTCAATCTGTGAAAAACTTAAGCGCAGTCCGGCGAAATTACAAGCAATTACTTATGAATTATTCAAAACAAATATAGGCTTGGAGCTAAATATAATTTTAATTATTTTCAACAAAGATGGAAGACAAGTTTTGCTAAAGGGAATAATTTTTAAGCCTTCATCTGTAATTGTAATTCTAACCAGTTGATTCAACAACAAAACCTCTAATTAAATCTTTGAGAAAAAGTAATTTGTATTAATTTAAATTATAATAAGAATACAAAACTTTAATTATTACAGATACATAAAAAGATCTAAAATGTTTTCCTGACAATAATGCAAAGTAATTAAAAGTAGAAAAGAAAACTTTTGCCATTTTAGGAGGCACACGAACACTATTTTAGCAGTTGGGGATTTGTGATTTTTTGTTTTTAAATCTCTCATTATTTTTTGCAATGAAACTATACTTACAAGAAGAAGGAACTGTTGTAATTATTGTGTATTTCATGTGTATAAAATGGTGAAAAGCTTTGAGGAACTCTTCAGCTTTATATAATAAGATCAAAGAACTTTAAAAGTCACTAATTGGGCAAGCCTTGTATAAACAACATTATATTTTGGTTATAAAAATGCATTGCTACCCTTAAATCTAAAATTGTACAAACTAGGGAAAATATGGATTTTTAAATTTACATGCTGCATTACAACAAATCACGAACAAAAATTTTGTATTTTAAATTTTGTTTGACAAAAATAAAGTATTGTAAAGATAAATATTTTACCTGATGAATTCAAGACTTTCATTAGGAAGTCCTTTGACATGACGATAGTCAAGAAAGAGTATATCTATTGTCGTATTAGAACATATTTGACCCAATTGGTCTACCAGACATTTCCAAGGATCTCCTCCATTCTGATGATCTGGTGTGGATACCGGAGTTGAGGTAGAAGCAAAACTATTTAATGATGGGGTGTTCCCTGATTTAATCCAACTGAAACTCCATTTTTGTTTTCGAGATCCAGTTTGAAGACATGATAAAAGAGTGTCCTCGCGTGGAAAAGCAGCGACAACCTAAAAAGAAATGAAAATTAGTCGTTTGGATTAATTGAGTTTGAATATAAAAATATAAAACAAGTGAGCCTTAATAAATACTCATTTACAAGTTTCCTTAATTTTCCTTAATTTTGTTTATAAAATTTAAAATGTTTTATACAGAACTAGTGAATCCTTTCAGTTGAGAAAATCCATGGTTGATAATCTAATGAATATGATGATACATTATATTCATAGCTTTTACTTGCTGGAAAACCAGTTGTTTAAATTCACTCATTTGGAAAAACAGCCCGTAGCCTCTTCTTCTATCAAACAAAAAGGAAAATGACGAGGATTTATTAGAAAAGAGAAAGTCAATTTAAGGATTGACGTCATTCTCATCTCCTCCCTTTTTCTTCCTTTCTTCTTCTCAATCACATCTGATGCAAAGGAAGAAGATTTACAGCGACAATATTTTATTTTAAATTTTCTTCAATGTGAAGAATAAAAGGATCTGTTGAAATTTTATACCGCAGGGAAAAGTGTCTTAACAAAAGTTTGGAGAAAGTTTAGGATATTAACGAACAACGACTTGTTAATTAAAAACGCGACGAGGTAGAAGAAGAGAAACGTAAACCACAAATTCAAAATCAAGGTGACGACGTCATGTCAATATTAAATCCAAAATTTATTAACTTTGAAACAATATTTTACGAGCTGCTGTAATTAATATTTCTATAATTTTGGAGAAATTATTTCTGCTGATTGGAGAGAATTACACATTCATCCTTCAATAACTGATTATCAATCCACTTGTTAACTTCAACATTCCAAAAAAAATTTCCTAACTTCTTTCCTTTTTTCTCATTCATCAAATGTTCTTTCCCTAAAATTCATAGAAAAATTGACATGGATTATTTGATCAAACTCATTGTTAAATCTTATTAGAGTTTTAAATAGGGCAATAGTTATTATTATTTTTAAACCCACGCTATCCGTTTTAGTAGCT
>JAQGCN010001162.1:0-11235 GCA_034699725.1 Friesea truncata | reverse complement strand
AATAGCAGTTACAGAAGTTGAGGCTAACACATTGGCCCAAAGTTGAAGAAATTCACGAAAATTAGGATCTGATACAATAAAAGACAGTGGGTGTAAAAGTAAATATGAAATCCCCGTCATTATAACGACCATAAAAATCGCCCGTGCTGTCTGGATTTGATCATCTTGATCCAGTGGAAGATCATCAGGAGGTGGTGGTGGTGGAAAATGCGGATTCTCCGGTTGAGCAGATGCCGAACGCTGTCCCCGTCCACCACGCTGCCGTCGACGTCTAGCCATGTTAATCGCTTCTTGTCGGAGTAAAAGTTAAAAAGTTGAAAGGAAAAGAGTCGCCTTCTTAAGCGAAGGTATGAAACTAGACTGATTTGTGACATTCGTGTCTTAGGATTTTTATACCTTTGCCCTACACATAATCATCAACAACCCAAGCCAAAGCCCTTTCTAATCCTAATCTAATACCTTACCTGAAATTGATTTCCAAAGTCCGTCTTTCCAGAGAAAAGCTTCGCCGATCCAAATTAAAAGTATAAAGCTGAACGTGAAATGGCAGTTGTCGTACTCCCCTTCAGGAATCATCATAATTGAGGCAGAAAAAAGGGTTTGATTTTTAAGAAACCCAACTGAACTGACAAATTGAACTTCTTTATGTCAGTTATTCAGCTGTGAATAAATTAGCTAAAACTAAACTGACTGACTGATGATGATTAAAGAATGATGATGATGGGATGGGAATTGGAAAACGACTGACTGCTTCTGTGAAAACAAACAAGTCTTCTGCTCTGCTTGCTGGCTCTAAATTAAATGAATGAGATGAGATTAAAATTAAAATATATGACTTCGACTCACTCGGTCAGCTGTTTCTCTTTCGTCGCAGTTAAATGTGGGAGGAGAATAATATTTTTAGTGGCGGTAAAGTTATACCAGTTTTTTTAATTTTCTGAACATAAACAAAACAAAGATTTCAAATTTTAATCAATTGATTTGATTCTCTTTCTCTCACCCCGTACGTAAGTCATAGTGTATAAGCCTGTTTGTCTAATTGATTCTTATGATTTGTTGCATTTAGCAAATTAACTACACTACGTTAAAAGGAAAAATTCCTCATACAGCTATTGCAAATCTGTATCATCATGGAGTGCGTTCGAAGATGCGGACAAAAAGCTTTCATGAAGGTTAGGTTTTTTTAATTTAATCCATTTACAACAAAACTAAATCATATGAACATGATTTCATTTCAAATTATACCCAGAGACCAAAAACAAATGAAACGTTATGCCAAGAATGTTTCTACAAAGAATTTGAAGATGAAGTACACAACACTATCATTAAAAACAACCTTTTCAAGCCTGGAGAATTTGTCGCTATTGCTGCTTCTGGAGGGAAAGATTCCACAGTACTGGCTTACATTATGAAACTACTTAATGAAAGACATAACTATGGAATAAAACTAATTCTTTTGTCTGTGGATGAAGGAATTACGGGTAAGATAAGATTTCTTTGTTAGGCTGCCCAACCTCGCTCGAGAAATTCTCTCACTCGGTTGGGTCACACTCACTCACTTTTCCATGCCAAAAAATTTTACATGTAAAGAGATTGGCACTCAACGCCTGACGTTGAGTGAGAACAGCGCCCTCTCAAACAATCTATAACTAATTCCAAGCAAACTAACTTTTTTTTCCGCGCGATGTTTGTTTACGGTGTATCTCTTTACATGTAGAATTTTTTAACCCATAATCAAAGGGAGTGAGACCCAACTGTATGAGAGAGTTTCTCTCGAAGGAAGTTGGGTTTATACCTAACAAAAGATTTCTAAGAAACTTTTAAGTAGAAATGCAAAAGTATAGTCTTAATTTCCCTTTTTTCAGGATATCGTGACGACAGTTTGGAGACAGTAAAACGGAATGAACAACAGTACAATATTCCACTCAAAATATTTTCATATAAAGAACTTTATGGATGGACCATGGATGAAATTGTTCGAGAGGTTGGAAGGAAAAATAATTGTACGTTTTGTGGAGTATTTCGACGACAAGCATTAGATCGAGGTGCTATGGCTCTTAATGTACAGAAAATTGTCACTGGTCATAATGGAGATGACGTTGCAGAGACAATACTCATGAATTTACTCCGAGGGGATGTTGCTCGACTTCAAAGGTGTACCAGTATAGTAACAGTGAGTGGAATATCTTAATTGAAATTTAATTATGTTGTTCATTTTTAACGTTTTATTTGAATTTTCAGGGTGCTGAAGGTGCTCTGCCTAGATGTAAGGTGAGTCATTTAACATTTTACCGAAAAAAAGTAAGACGATAAATAAAATACGGATTTGATTTGCAGCCATTCAAGTATACATACGAGAAGGAAATAGTCTTGTATGCTCATTATAAGAATTTGGACTACTTTTCGACCGAATGTATCTATTCACCAAACGCCTACCGTGGCCACGTTCGTACTCTTATTAAAGACCTGGAAAGGATTCGACCATCTTCAATAATCGATATAATTCATTCTGGTAATTCTTTTTAAAAAAGCATAAGTTATTTACTTCATTAATTTTTATAGGAGAATCATTGTCGATTAAAGAAGGTGTAAAAATGCCAACTCAAGGAATATGTAGTCGTTGTGGTTACATTTCCAGTCAAGAACTATGTAAGGCGTGCGTAATGTTAGATGGACTTAATAAAGGAATGCCAAGACTTGGAGTTGGAAAAAGTTCAAAGGTTAAAAGTAGTTTGGAAATATTAGACTCAAATGAAAATTTTCAGAAACGAGGAGGAAAGAGATGTGCTCGAAAAAAATTAGAACGTACAAAACCTGACAGTCGTGGTGACAAATCTGAATGTAAAAGTTCTTGTTTATGTTCAGAAAAAGAAGAACTTAAACTAAATACCTCTGAACAGGAAGTGGAAGACATTCTTAATTGCGGTTCTGCGGATGTATTTAATTTCGATATAAATAACGTTTCAGATGATATTGAAAATTTAGGATTGTTAGCTAAAACAATGTTGAGTATTAGACAAAGCTAACAATACTTTTAGGTAATTATTGTTAAAAAATGCTAACTCTGAATAAATCAACTATTCAAGAAATATAGGCCACATGTGTTCCAGTGAAAGGTAATCGGCACAGTGGACAAATTCTATCCATGCGTTCCAAGCAATCTAGTAAAACAGAATTTTACAACAAAGCGAAATTAAAATCTAAGCTATGAGTAAAAAATGAAAAATGGCATACATACCGGCACAGAGTAAGACATGTCCACAAGGAAGCAAAATTACCTAAAAAAACAAACGTTCAATTCAATTGGTTAAACCCATTCTAAGCGTTAAATGAAAACGCTTAGTTTTTTAGAGATTTAGGAAAAGTCGTCATTTTTTTAAAGAAAAAGTAATGAATTAAGGAAAGGAAGATTCACCTCTCTGGGATTCGTAAGGCAGATAATGCACAAATGAACGTCAGTATTTGAAGTTTCTTGGGTATTATTTGGATTATTGGCACGATTTGCAGAAATTCTTTCCCTACGTTCTCGTTGTATTCTTTCCCTCATCTTTTTCTCTTCGTATATTTTCCATAATTTCCAGGCTTTCTTAGCTCCAAAAAATGCAGCTACCCCGTAGAAAACGGCAGCCAACATTCTATAGCCAGCCCTTCTCAATAACATAGTCTCTATTATATCTGAAACAAAATATACAATGTTAACTTTTCAACATCTGTTTTGATAATTGACAATGTTAGGTGATTGAATATCCTTACGTTCTAAAGGAAACGACGATAGGATGTATGGAAAACTTGATTTATCCATAGGAGTACTCAGCCTTAATTTACCCGAATTTATTGACAGCTGTCCTACTGCTGTAATATTAGAATCTATAGCAAGGAGTTTTTCCGTGGTCTCAATACCTAGATAGATAATACACTTCCTTTAAAAAATTATATACAAACATGCATTATAATATTACTCAATACCAGTCGAACTATTTCCAGCGAAGAAGCCAAAAACAGTAGAAGCTAAGCCAGGAGTGCTTGGGGTGAATTTAGTGGAAACAGGAGATAGCAAATTATTAAATACCGCTTGTAGTGGATCCACAATTTCTACAACCATAGAGCTAGGTCCTGTCCCTGTCATAGTTTTTAGCCCGAAAGGAACATCGCTGACAGTATGTACGATTTCCCGAACAGAATCTCCCCTAATTTAAAAAATACAAATGAAAATCTTCGGAAACTTCTTAAAAGATTTTTATTTTTACCAAAATCCTGTTGAATAACGCCGCATTGAGTGTTCGTTGACTTGAATAACTTGTAGTACTCCCTTAACACCCGATTCGCTCTTGAGTACATTGTTAGGATTCAGTGCCTTCACAGCTCCACGTATAGCTACGTATGGTATTGTTGTTTTATTTGAAATTAAACCTTCTACTGCAGGACCAACTTCAACTTTAGGGATATTCTATGTGAAAATGTTACACATGATGGTGTTTCTGATTGTCAGTGAGCTGTTTAAAGAAAGAAGTATTCGCTTACCTGTAAATTCTTTACAGCTTTATCATCAGACCTTGCGACAGCAGAAAAAATAATTCCGGCTAACGAAGTACCGGCAAAGACAAGGCTGTCCACATCCAACCAATCAGCCATTTCGATTGAACGTTTTACGTTTGGTTTGCAAAAATGTGAAGATAAAAGGCCTAAGGACCACCACGGGACGTTAAAAATAAGATTTTTAAAAGTTTAGATAAATCAGCTGATGAATAGGATTGTGCGTGTCCACACTTTTTTTGGCGCGGTAAAACTTTTTGTCGGTCAGGCACACGAGACGAGAAAGACGATACACACGACGGGCTGGCGGGCGGGAGATGAATTTTTTATGTGACGAGACGGAACGCCGGATCGGGCATCGACACATTAAAACTGCGCTGTTTATTATAATAAAAAGTGACTTAGTGCTGTTGTTACTAAAACATCTATTTTTCACGTCTCATATCACTTCATATTTTTACGAAGACGAGAGTGACAATGAGATTGTAACTTTAGTAATCTCGCAACTTTGTTTTTGTCACAAAATTTTGTTGATAAACAAAGCAGTAAAAAAAAATTTTAATTTCTGAATTTAATTATTGTTAATATACATTCGTGCTTTAGAAATTAAATTGAATTTGATTGATTTAAGTCTCCCCCTTCTTGTTTCATTCCTCCAGAACCGTCTAAAAATGGAAACCTCCCCTACCTCAAAATCGCCCTTTGCTCCAGACATAAGCACGAACCGTCAAACGCTAAACACGGTAGATTTCTCGGAATCACAGCCGAAGTTGGTCACTTCTGAAAAGTCTCTGCCTTCACTTGATTTGGGCGATCCACCAAGTGTTGCCACTGAACCAATTGCTATTCCACGAGGAGGACGAAGAACTCCATGGTAAACTCTTTTTTTTAATTAATAATACATTATTTTTAATTTTAAATGAATAATTTCCCATTTCAAGCTCGAGCCCTATGGCTAGGAATAGCCCAATCATTGGTTCACCATCACCTTGCGGTGGATACGATGGACCGATTCCAAGTCCAATAATCACAAAACGTACTCGCACTCCATCGACGTAATGTTACTTTAATTGAATTCTAACACACTAATAATAAACATTTTAAACATTACATTTCTTTCTTAGATTTGAGCGTGCCATGGGCAATCCAATCGAGAAAGGGAAAATTCGCAGTTTCAGTCGTACCAAAGGTACAAAAACACAATATTTTGCATTTCTTACATAAAAGTTAAGTTACTTTTTTAAATTCAACTTTTAACTTTACAGGACATGGATTCATTGTAGCTGACAGTGGAGGGGAAGACATATTTGTTCACATTTCTGAGTAAGACAAAGATTACATGAGTATTTATGATGATGCAATCAGCTTCATTTTGATTTGCGTGTATATCGTGCAAGTAGCAAGTTGGATGTCTGTAAGTGATTAATTTGATTTTTTTTTCAGTATTGAAGGGGAATATGTACCTCGTGTTGGTGATGAAGTTACATACCGTTTATGTCCTATCCCACCGAAAGTAGAAAAGTTCCAAGCCGTGCACGTTAATATCACTCACTTTGTAAGGACGAGATACAAGAATTATTGATTAATTAATAAATTATTTATAACTTATTTTTTATGTTTAGACTCCAGATGTCCATTTGAAATGGGATTCACCAGTTGAAGAAACTGAAAAAAGTGAGTGTGCATAAAAAAATATTGCTTGATTAAACAAATTAACATAAACTTAGTTGCCTTCCTTCTTACTTTTCCATCATAGATGACATTATTTTTAATATTATGTCATACTACTACTAAAACTTAATGAAATTAAAGTAAAATTAGAAAAAAGCACTGTGTTAGTAACTTCAGGTGTTTTTTGTTTTAAATGTCAAACTCAAAACATGTCTAAATCCAGATCTGGAGGTGGTTTTATAATCGGTGGAACTTTGATATCAGACAAGTCTTCTGGAATTATTGTAGGATTTTCACTACTTGTCATATCCTAAAAATAGAAGTTAAAAATAAATATAACTATAACGTTTCATTAAGAAAGTTTTCTCTCACGGTATCCATCTTTTCTCCAGTTGTATTCTCGTCATCGTCACTAATGAACATGAGGAATTGATCGTTTTCGTAGGTAGGAAATAGCAACCTATTCATAAAATAATATTAGTCTTATAATTTCTCATTTTCTATTATCAAAGAAAGCTCATCTTACTCAGCTTGGTCCCAGGCTTTCTTTTGCGGAAATTCTTCTACACTGTGATGGTTGATGTGGGTTATGAACTCTTTTTCATCGGTAATTTTTAAGTCACAGTAGAAACAAAGACCTTGGTAAATATTTCTTCTTACAAAGTTAACAATTTTCACCTGAAATTTGAAGTCATATGAAAACACGAAACTTAATTTAGCTTATTAGCTTTAGCTTACCTTCTGGTAAAAATTGTGTTTTGAAGCAATTTTACTGAAATCGAAATTGTGTTCATTGATCATGTGATTTAATGCCTTTTCAAAACTGCTATGTTGTTTAGGACAGATTAAGCAGACTATCTGATTTGCTTCATCGTTAAATTCTTTCCAGTCTTCTTCCACACGCTCCTCGTCAACATCCTCTTGCTAAAATATTTTCAAAGTTCAAATATCTTTTCATATTTATTGCTTCAGCTTACCTCGAGAGCTTGCCATGTCTTTCCAACTTCCAAGTAATTAACCATGTAGAAACGATCATACTCTGGATTTAACGGATTAATTCGTTTGTGCATCTTTTTCCTCATGTGCTCCTTCAGTGTCACTCGATCTTTGAATGTTTTCTCACAGTATATGCACATCAACCTGAAAATGACACAAAAGAAAATCATCAAAACTAAACAGAATACAATGAAGTAAATTATGCTTACGTACGATTCTAGTTGTGATTCAATTAATGCAAGAAAATCATTAACGAATACAATATTATCTGGCTGTCCGACATGAAAACCTAGAAATAATACACATAAGTACAAAAACGTGGAATTAAGAAAAAGTTTTATTTTTCTACCATGTTCTTGAGCCATATGAAGAAACAGGTTTGCTCGATTTCCAACACAGATTTCCTTGCAGAACAAAGGACATTTGAATGTAAAGTCAGTTTGATCCCTTTCTAACCGATTTATTTCTAAAACACTTTCCTGAAAGTAAAAAAAGCAGAATTTATCACAAACTTAAGCTACCAAACAAGTATCATTGTCATTGACTTACCAGTCTTTCCGACCACAGTCGTGATCGCAAGTCTTTATCCTCTGGTACAACATCCGTTAGCATGTAGTACTTAAACCGAGTCTCCGATTGCTCCTGAGAATCACTTTCCATTTTCAGCTTTTCTTTTTCGATATGATCTGCAGAAATCATTGGTTTATCCATCCAGAAAGCGACGCAGACATTTTCTATTTGAAAATCAGATCTCGCGAATACTTTGCCCCAATATAGTAAATATCTAAATAAATAATAAAAAGAAACCACATTTTAACAGCTACTATTCCTAGCCTAGTAATAATACTTTTATAATATTAATGCATTAAATGAATACCTGTGTAAATTGGCTATACTGGCAACATTGTCAATAACAAGCTGATGCTCTATAAGAAGATGTTTGAGGAATTCCTGTGTTATAGTGAAGTTTTCGCAGAGTGGATCTGTTAACCCGTCTACTTGAAAATGGCAGGATGGAAATGGACACGGTGTTGTAGTAACTGCTTTGAATTCAAGTAATGCCTTATTTAACTGCTGAGTGATTGGAGAGTCTCGTTCGGTAACAGTACTGCTGCTGCCTTGGCCGTCACGATGTTGTACATTATCGTTTGTAGTAATTTCTCCATCATTTTCTTCAGAAATATTGATACCACCGTACTTAAATGTTAGTGCTTCTAGAATTGGTTCCTGCATTATAGATTGCTAAATACTCAACAAATCTAAAAAAAGAAGAGTACAATAATTATAATTTAAATTAATCACTTAAAATTAAAATTAAAGAATTAAAATTTTATACCTTTAAATCCGGCTTGGTGGACAGATCTTTACTAAAAACAACCACCTTTGTCATCTGTTCTCTTCATTTGAAACACGATGTAGTTGTGTAGTCCTGATGTAGTTTTTAAGCTGGATTTATCAAAAAAATTGAAAATTGATTTTTTTGAATTCGCACGTGTTTTCTCAAAAGTTTCATGAATGAAGTTAAATTTTTGAATGGGGGGTTTTTCATGAATGAATGAATGATAAGGGGGTGTATTGCATGAATGAAGCTAATGGAGGGAGGGGGTGGTTTGTTATGAATGAATTTTACAACTTTTTTTGTGCGCATGCTCACGTATTTTACGACAGACAGCTTGTCTGGGGGATTCCCTTTGCTGATAAACTTGTTGTTAGAATTAGTTAAGGTTATACATCCCAGATGGCTCATGAAAACAACCTTAATTTTCACGAAAATTTTAATTCGCTTTTATCTTGCGCAAATGAAAAAATATTTAGCCTAGTTTAATTAAATTGATATATTTTGAGATAAGTTTTTTTTTAATTTTAATAGTTTGATGTAAGTTTAACAATAATCAAATTTTAAATTGAAATTCACGAATGAATAATTAAAGGTACAACATTTTAAACATTTCAGTCAATCACAGAAAATGAGTAAATGGCTTTCTCGTCCTCTTTTTCTTCCTTATTTTTCATTGGTCAAATCTTTTTTACCCTTCCACTTTCTTTCACAATTGTTTTTTGTTTTACTCTTACAACTTGGTGAAATGAAAGTATGCAAAATGCAATCCCAACTTTAACTTTTTATCGAAACATAATTTTAAAAAGAATAAATTACTAAATTGCAATTACTAAAATTTTTTGCACTAATCAATACCTAAAAAGTTATTGAGTCTTTTTTTAAATTTTAAAGCGTAGCTAACATTACAAGCAATAATCCAACAATTTGTAATCTCAAGTGAATCTTAAGAATTCCTACTCAAGAAAAAGCATAAGCTTCTACGATGTGCGTGCATGCGAATAACTCATGGTGCAATTTATTAAAAGTTAATTATAATAGAAAATATTTTAAATTATTTTGAACTAATACTATAAACGAAAAGTTAATTAATTATAAAAACAAGTAAAATCTGAGTCAGTTCATTTCTATAATAATAATGTATCACCATTGAGTTAAAGCTAAATTATTCAGGTTATAAAACCCGAAGCTGGCGTGCACTTGTGCAATACTATAAGATAAAACTCACTAAGTTGATTCTATAGTTAACGTCATTAATGACTAAAAAATTTAAGTGTAGTATTAACTTCAAGTATCCATCTTCATTATTGAACGATTTCTTTATTTCTTATGCTTGGTCAATTTTATCCTCTTCTTCTTCATCTTCATCATATCTTATATGATTTGAGCATTTAATTATTTTTGGAACAATCACAAAAACGCTTGAGAGTATAATACCGATTCCTGCAATCACAAATGACAAGGAACTTGTGCCTGTCCAGTCGTATATCAATCCTGAAAATAAGACATGCATTTTTATTGTTCCAATCTTTAAAAATACTTCATCAAAAGCTATCTAAGAAAATCTAAATTATCAATTTTATTTGAAATAAGTTTTAAAATTCTCACCGGCGATTGGAGGACCAATTAGATTTCTAAAAATTAATTACAAGGAAAATTTTGTTAAAAATATTCTTGAAATTATCAAATTATTTTTTTGCCATCAGATTTTATTTTACTTACCCAATCCCCTGCACAAGTAAAAGAAGGCCATAAGCGCTTGCAAACCGCTCCAAACTGACAACCTGTGATAAATAAAAGTTACCCATAAAAACAATGTACAGTTAGTGATTTTACAGTAATTTCTTTCAGACCTTAACAAGAATTACAGACGTGAGAGAATAATTAGCAGCAATCGCAAGTCCATAAAGTCCACAATCAAGAGCTAATGGAACATAGCCCCACGCCATAACTGTTGGTAAAATTATTGCTGAGAATCCACAGAGTATCATACATATTCCATATATCAAAGATGCGTCAATCCATTCTTTGTCACCCATATAGCCTAAGGTTAACTAAAAATTAAATGATAAATTATTAATTTAAAGCTTTGAAAGTTTGATTAAAAGTTTATCTTGTATTACATTTCCAACCATATTGAAAAGTCCAAGAATTGAAATAAGGTAAGAGCTTTGTTCATCATCATATTTAACATCCTGGGCAGCTTCCTGGAGGTACATGTATATAACGTCATACCTGAAACAAAATCCAATCAGACGATTCGTGTTAAAGGGCCCCAGGAGAGGAAAAGTTTCGTCCAAACTTTATTATTATCCTGATGGAAAAGTTTTAAGGCCAAGCTTACCACATGTAAAGGAGAAAGTTAGAGATAACGAACAGAATAAATCGACGACTAGTAGACAATGCCTTCCATTCAAACAGGGCTTTACACCACTTACACAAGTCTGCCATCACGGCTTTCCATTCCTGAAATTTCATTAATTATATATATTATTCAGACTTTGTTTATCCACTGAAATAGTTGGAGAAAGCACGCAGTAAAACTTTTATTCCTTACATGACTACTTCGATCGTCTGTTGTGGCGACTGAAATAATATCAGGGCAGGAAGAAGCAGGGCGGAGTCTGTATCTTTTCAAGGACAATACAGCTCCACGATAGGTCAAAGAGTAACGATGGATTCCAACACCAGGGCTGAAA
>JAQGCN010001161.1:0-11242 GCA_034699725.1 Friesea truncata | reverse complement strand
ATAACGGATACTATGTCACACGTCGTCCAGTATCATAAATCATAATCCAGTCACCGATGGTCCATTTGCTAAAAAAAACATATGTTACATCAATAACCTTCAACAAGTTATCTTATAATATTAGTAGTAATTTACCAGTAAACGCTTATGCTCAAATCATGTCACCACCATCAATGTACAATCATCATAATCAATAAGATATTCTATCTAAAATAAGAAATTGAAAGTCAATAGTTCTATTATTGGTCATGTGGGCTTAATTTACATTAGTATATCCAGATCTAAGATTAAGTTCTTCACTTAATGTTACTCATTTTTGGTACTTGACTTAAACAGCTGATGTCGAACATGGTTAGATAAAACTGTTTCACGTGAAGCATGAACGCTTTATTAAATATTAGATTACCTAAGAAAATTAAAGTGTTAATCTGACATTGAAATAAATCGGCGAGTATTAATTCAACTTACCATTATTCCTTTGTTTAAAATCCATTTTGACCAGGCTGTGAAATTACTTCCGATCATATGCTTATCTTATCGGTTTAATTATTTGTAATGTGCAATAAATGAGTCACGTGACTCAATTATTTGCTAAATAATCAATTAATCAATATGAAAAATCAAAAGTTATGAAATCAGCTGAATTTAAAACAATTTTATGCAGAAGGCTACCACGTATTCTGTGAAAAAGGGTGGAGCTACTTTTAAGATAATAATTTTTAGAAGATAAATTTAAGAGAGAAATAAAAACAAGGGAACAAATTCTAGAGAGGGAAAAAACAAGGCGACAAAATCTAGAGAGAAATAAAATCAAGGCGACAAAATCAAGAGAGAAAAAAAACAAGAGGTGAAATTCTAGAGATGTTTTAATTTTTTAGAGATGTTTAAATCTTGGGAATATTGGCAGGGATCCCCTCTCATACCGGAGTACTGTAACAAGTATTTATTAAACTAAAGCTTCTCATGGACCCTACTATAAAAAAATAAAGTTGTAAAATAAAATATGTTGGTGTTTCACGAATGTTGTAAAATACTGCAAGAGGAAAAGGAAACTCAACTGAAAAAAGTGATATATTGAAATGAGATTTGTAATCATGGTAAGTGGTAAAAATATGAACTTGACCTAAGATCCTCACATATTTTGAATTCCCTGGAACCCAAAATGAAGTACGTACAACCAATTCCCTTATGTTTAGCTCTGAAATATTTGTGTAAAATTTCTCCGGTTTTATTATGTATTCAATAACGCAATTTAGAATTTTCATTGATTTGTTATGTATTATTATGGGTTTGATAAGGGGTGTTGGTATTGCAATGGACAGTGGTACATTTAAAAGAGTTGAAAATTGAAACATAGGATCAAAAATATAAACAGCAATTGAACGTTCTTCATATTCAGAAATCGAGGTTTCCAAACCATGAATCACTGAACCACCATCAACTCCTAAATTAATCATAAACTTAAAACAACAACACAAAACAAGAAACTGTCTAAACTCCGTTTTTGAAATTGCAACTGATATCAAACCATATACCAAGAAGGGCGAATTATAACTTTGAAAATTATAATTACTTCAAATCAACAAAAGCAGTTTAAATTTTAGATCCAAACAGGCAAATTATAGGCTTAGCTTTAGTTTAATCAAGTTGTTTTGTACAAGTTCTTTATTACTTGAAATTTAATAGAAACTGAGGTCAAACAAGCTTCCTGTCACGTTTACGGGAAAAAAGGTAATCATTTTGCAAAATCATTGCTAGAAATTCTCATTCCGAAGCGTCCTTTGTCCTTTCTTTGTGTAGGGTGCACCCTCTCTGCTCCTTAACTTTACAGCCATGGCTATTACTTTAAATTACATGAGTCATGACATGAAAGATAATAAAGTCAATTTGTTCATAATAATTGGCACTGTTAAATAAACCATGAAAAATATGTTCGTTTCTTTGTAAAGAAAGTTGCAGTAATAAATTGAGATGCCTTTGGCTTAAAATTAAACGGGTACACAAACTTCAATGCCATGTTATCATCAATGTTTAAATTTTTCAATTTATACGTTTTGGAACTATATGGAGAAATATTTTTCTTAGAAATAACTATGAATATTTATAATTTTAACAATACACTTGTTATGTAGAACTTATGTAATAACATATATTCAAAAAATATATGTTCAATTTTATACAATAAAGTTAAAACAAATGCGTACAAATTTCTATTTTTTTTAAATACATGAAAAACAATGACCCCAAAGTTAAAATAGGATGGCATCTTAGCCATTGGAAGGGACCATATAAGTTGAATTTGAATATCATTTTCAGCTAGCCTGAACCCCTAATAATTAATAATCCCCAAAAAAGATCAGACCCAAAAAGCATTGAATAGGAATGGGACCTTATTTTTATACAAAGACTCACTTTGAAGAATAAATAACAAAACACAACTCTTCTAGCGCCATATTTCATTCTTGAACAAAAGATTTTCAGAATTAGTTAAATTCATTTTACTGGGACAAGAAGTCGTGTTAGAAGTGTTAAAACACTATATAAAGTATTAGCTTACTCATTAATTTTCTGTATTCAAATTCAGAATCAATAACAACTTAAACTTTTTTACGGTCAAGTATGGTTGCATAGTTATTAGCAATGGATTGTTACGAAGATGGCGACATACGAACCACAACTGACCCAATGAGGGAGGTAATCGATAATGCCGTTAATGTTGAAAGTACATTTCATAGTAGGATGATAAATGCATTATTACAAGAAGATGCTCAAAACGTGTACGATGTGACCTTTATCGTGGGAAATGAAAAAATTGAAATTGGAGCTCACAAAATTATTCTACGAATGCAATCTCCAAAATTCCGTGAAATATTTCAAAAAGATAAAGATGTATACGATATTATTGCAGAGGATAGCGTTACACCTGAAGAATTTAGATTGTTCCTCCAAGTAATCGGAATATTCTAAAGCTAAAAATAACTAAAGCACACTCTTGTTTGTTTTAGTTTTTGTATACCGGAGTGTTAGCTGATAGTATTAAAAGTGTTTTACCAATATTCCAACTAGCAGGGAAGTATGAAATCCCTGATCTCCAAAATATTTGTTGCAATCGTTGGCTTGGAGAGTTTGAAGAGCTTAACGAAGAAGATGAAGACTCTGAAGAAGAAGAAGAGCTTGAATTAAACTCCGTTGTACTCATGCACGAACAGGCAGTCAAATGTGGACAAGATGAATTTGCAAAACAATGTATAAGTATTATGGAAATGTTGGTTAAATATAATATTTCTGCAATGATTAACAAGCTGATTTATTTATTTATTTACTAACTATAGATACGGAAGCGAGGTCCTCGACTCCGCTGAAGTCCTTCAATTCACAAATGAAAACCTCTGAGTATTAATTAATTCGGATTTTTTACAAGTTAATAATGAAATAGAAGTTTTCCAGGCAGTACTTAAGTAAATACATAGGCAGTAAATTACTGTAAGTATTCAATTAACAAAAATTATTTCTGATTAGATGGGGAAAGAATCAATGCGAAGCTAAAGGAAAACAATTAAATGGAGATAATCTGCAAATTGAGTTAAAAGATTTAATTCCATTAATTCGTTTTCCATTAATGGGTAAATCATATTTTGCTACTGAAGTTATACCAACTGGAATACTGACTGACAAAGAAATTATTTCTGTTCTGTCTTACTACAACAAAAGAGAATCTAATACGTAGGTTCTCGAAAGAAGAATTTAGAAATATTTACTAAATACCTTTATTTTGCTATTAGGATTTTCCTATCTACACGAAGAAGACAGCTAATTAGATGGTTTAAAGTTAAGACAATTCCGTTAATTAAAGAACTTGGAACGTTTCATGAAAGGATGTTGAACGAGTTATTTGATGGGAATCAAAATGGATACGATGTGACATTCACTGTGGGAAGCGAAAAATTGAAATTGGAGCTCATAGAATTATTCTTCAAATCCAATGTCCAAAGTTGTATGGAATATTAGACAGGAGTCTAAAGGCATTTGATGTTGAAGATGATTGTACACCAGCAGAATTTCGAATGTTCCTTCAGGTAAATACAAGGTTCCTTGACAACCAAAGTTCAATTTGTTCATAAGGTTGTGCAATAACTCTGTTATTTTTTGAAATCGAAAAAAACAAGTTTAGACGGATTTTAGACGGTTTTTACATTTTGCTCAATGTTAATTGTTCCTAGCAACTTGCATTGAAAATTTATTTGGAAGTTTTTTTCAATTTCAAAAAATAACAAAGTTATTGCACAACCTTATGAACAAATTGAACTTTGGTTGTCAAGGAACCTTGAGGTAAATAAAACAAATTCCAAAAAGGCATAAGTTCATTTAGCAGTATTTTTGTTTTAGTTTTTGTATACCGGAGTATTAACGGATGATGATCGTGTATACGCTTTTCCATTACTGAAACTAGCAATTAAGTATGACATTCCTGATCTCCGCAAAGCCTGCAATCGCTTGCTTGAAGAACATTTTTACTTGCAAAGTGCTGTAAGGATGTACGAGGAGGCATGCCAATTTGGTGAACCGGAATTCAAACAAAAATATTTAGATTTGATTTGTCGGTTAGTAGTAGTACTGTATAAACTTTTTACTTTTTAGTCAACATGATTTAATTTAATTTATCATTTTTAGAAATGGAAATGAGGTATTGGATTCTATTGAGTTTCTTAACTTTACAAAGCAAACTCTATGCACAGTAATTGATAACTTAATTAATTTGAAAGAGGTTAAAGTTTTCAAAGCAATTGTTAGGTAAGTCTAATATTAAAAACAAACGTTCTTAAAATAAAATAAAATTTGAATTTAAGATATGGAAAGAAACAATGTATGGAAAATGGGAAACATCCAACTGGGGCTAATCTTCGAAACGAATTGAATGATTTGATTCCATTAATTCGCTTTCCACTCATGAATATGAATGAATTTTATCAAGAAGTTGTACCATCGCACATATTGAACGACAAAGAAATAATTTCAGTTCTTTTGTATTACAACGCCAAAGAATGTAAAAGGTACTTTATCGAATGAGTAGGGTGCTTAGTAAGCACTGCTTACATTTGCTTATGCATTTCTTTCCTTTTTGGATTTTACAGGAATCAAATCGCTCCTGGGATTTTTAGCACTACACCAAGAAAAGAAAGCAAATGCAACATAGTGGGATCGAAAGACCATCGTGTTTCTGTTTTTATTAAGCATGGATTTACATTTTTCCTTATCTTCATGATGGTTACATGTATATTCCCACCATTGCTTCTAACAATTTACCGTTAAATATTATAAAGGGATACAGCAGTAGATTAATGTAGGATCAAGATAAATTTACTATCTTGGACAGAATGAAGCTTTTCTTAAAAGTATTTTTTCAATTGTTGATTTACTACACATTAATTTCCTTTCTTCGTTTATTTTCAGGTCCTTTTTATGATTTGGATTTAGAACACACTATAAATTAGTTATAACTACGATAAAAAAACTAGCTGTTTATTAGACTATTTTAGTTGAATATCCTTTCTAGCTTCTAGCTTATATTGCTTCCAAACAATAATCCCAAAAAAGGAATCACCTCCAAAAAATAAGGGGGGGGGAGGTGTATTTATAAATAAGGTAAACTCCGCATGTATTGAATTGAAGGAAAAACAAATCGCCAGTCGTCTCCGTTTATTCTAATACCAAATTCTAAAGGTGAAAATATTATCTGCTGAATTCGATTTAATTTTATTGTTAGCAGTTGATGTTGAATATATTTGCTTCGTAAGTATTTACACTATGATGAATTTCCAAAATTATATATTAGTTCAATTAGTTTTATTCTTGTACAGATACTAATTTTACACATTTCTTAAGATCAAATAATGAATATAGCCACATACAAAACGAAAGAATAGTGGGGACATTAATATTTCTCTTGATGAAGATTGTCTTCAAAAAAGGAGGATGACTGCATGCAACATTATTTCGTATAACAATATTTTTGAGTTAAAAACAAATGCGAATTATACGAATTATTTCTATATATTTTTCGAAATACAAAGTAAACAAGTATTCCAAGC
Source organism: Friesea truncata (assembly GCA_034699725.1). Taxonomy (NCBI): domain Eukaryota; kingdom Metazoa; phylum Arthropoda; class Collembola; order Poduromorpha; family Neanuridae; genus Friesea; species Friesea truncata. The sequence continues at coordinate 5,153 of JAQGCN010001161.1, read as the reverse complement.
TTGAAATATTATAGCATAGTAAACATTTGTTGGATCCCTTTAAGTTGAATATAATTTTTATCTTACCTGACCCCCTAAGAATATTCCCCAAAAAGGGTCAGACCCAAAAAGCATTGAATAGGAAGCGGACCTTATTTTTATACAAAGACTCACTTTGAAAAACAAACTTCAGAACACAACTCTTCTAGCGCCATTATTTCATTCTAAACAAAAAAAAAATTTATACCATAAATTGAATTCATTCTTATTAAATTTTGCTGAGTCAAACAAGAAGTCGTATTAATTAGAAGTTTTAAACGACTGTTATAAAGTTTAATCTCCCTCATTAATTTTTGTTTTCTGATTCATACTCAAAACTCAACATCAACTTAAACTTTTCTAAGTATGAATAACCTTAACAAAAATGGTGGCTCGTCAAATGCAACAGACTCATTACTAAAAAGGGAGGAGATTGATGATGACGTTAATGTTGAAAGTACATTTCACAGTAGGATGATAAATGCATTATCACAAGAAGATGCTCAAAACGTGTACGATGTGACCTTTATCGTGGGAAATGAAAAAACTGAAATTGGAGCTCACAAAATCATTCTACAAATGCAATCTCCAAAATTCCGTAACTTATTCCAAAACGATAAGGATGTATATAATGTTATTGCTGAGGTTAGCGTTACACCTGAAGAATTTAGATTGTTCCTCCAAGTAATCACAGCATATTATGAGTAAAACCAAAATTAGTTATACTAAATATATTAATGTTTGTTTGTTGGTTTTAGTTTTTGTATACCGGAGTTTTAGCAGATATTAGATGTGTTTTACCAATACTCCAACTAGCAGGGAAGTATGACATTCCAGATCTCCAAAATCTTTGTTTTAATCGGTTGCTTGAAAACGAGCTTGATAACGATGAATTAAAATCCGTTGTACAAATGCACGAACAGGCAGTCAAATATGGACAAGATGAATTTGAAAGACAATGCATAGATTTTATGCTGGAGTTAGTTAAACAGTATTTTTAAATTGATAAAAAGTGTAATAATTTATTTATTTACTAAATTATAGAAACGGAAGCGAACTGCTGAATTCCAATGAAGTCCTTCAATTCACAAATGAAAACTTCTGTGTGTTAATTAATTCGGATTTTTTACAAGTTAATAATGAAATAGAAGTTTTCCAGGCAGTGCTTAGGTAAATATACTTACAAAATTAGTATAGCAAAGAATGCTATTTATAAAAATTATTTATGATTCAGATGGGGAAAAAATCAATGCGAAGCCAAAGGAAAACAATTAAGTGGAGAAAATCTGGGAATTGAGTTAAAAGACTTAATTCCACTAATTCGATTTCCACTTATGGATAAATCTGATTTTACTAGTGAAGTTATACCAACTGAAATATTGACTGACGAAGAAATAATTTCTGTTCTGTCTTACTACAATAAAGAATCTAATACGTAAGTTTTCAAAATAAAAATCTAAAAATATTTTCTAAATACCCTGTTCAGAAAATACAGAAATTTAATCGCTCCTAAGATTTTCCAAACCACACCAAGAAAAGAGCTAATTGATTGGCTTGAAGTTGAGACAATTCCGTTATTTAAAGAACTTGGAACGTTTCATCAAAGGATGTTACACGAATTGTTTGATGGGAATCAAAATGCGTACGATGTGACATTCACTAGGAAAGAAAAAAATTGAAATTGGAGCTCATAGAATTATTCTTCAAATCCAAGCCCCAAAGTTGTATGAAGTATTAGTCAAGAGTATTAATGCATATAATATTGAAGATGATCGTACACCAGCAGAATTTCGGATGTTCCTTCAGGTAAATTAAACAAATTCCAAAAAGTATAAGTTAATTTAGTTAATTTAACTTCTCTCTTCATCTTTGTTTTAGTTTTTGTATACCGGCGTATTAAATGATGATGATCGTGTATACGCTTTGCCATTACTGAAACTAGCAATGACCTATGACATTCCTGATCTCCGCCAAGCCTGCAATCGCTTGCTTGAGAAAAATTTTGATTTGCAAAGTGCTGTACGGATGTACGAGGAGGCATGCCAATGTGGTGAACCGACGCTCCAACAAAAATGTCTGGATTTGATTTGTCGGTTAGTTTCGTAGTAGTATTGTATATACTATACTTTTTAATCAACATGGTTTAACTTAATTTATCATTTTTAGAAATGGAAGTAAGGTACTGGATTCTACTGAATTTCTTAACTTTACATATCAAAATCTTTACCCAGTAATTGCGAGTGATAACTTAATTACTTTGAAAGAGGTTGAAGTTTTTAAAGCAGTTGTTAGGTAAATCTAATATTAAATACAAACATTCTTAAAATAAAATAAATTAAAATTTCAGATGGGGAAAGAAACAATGTTTGGACAATGGGAAAGAACCAACTGGAGCAAATCTTCGAAACGAATTGAATGATTTGATTTCATTAATTCGTTTCCCACTGATGAATAAGAAAGAATTTTCTCAAGAAGTTGTACCATCGCACATATTGAACGACAAAGAAATAATTTCGGTTCTTTCGTATGACAACGCTAAAGAATGTAAAAGGTAATTTATCAAATGAGTAGGGTTACATTATCTTATGCATTTCTTTCCTTTTTTGGATATTACAGGAATCAAATCGCTCCTGAGATTTTTAGCACTACACCAAGAAAAGAAAGCAAATGCTATAATGTGGGATCAAAAATTGGGAAACCGCATAGCGAAAAACTTACATTCGTCATTGATATATTCGCTATCGTTCTTCTACTGCTTGGATTTTTGGCATTCATCATTTGCGTCGCACACGCACCTCGTTGAATAATTTCCAGTTAATTATGAAGGGATAAATATACATCAGTTTATTAGCCGCAGACAGCGTAGCTGGAAAGGCTTATGGTTTTACTAATGCCGGCCGTCCGTCCGTCCGCACTTTTTTTGAAATTTTTTTGAAATTTTAAATTTTTTCAAAACTATTATTTTGCAAAAAAATTTAAAAAAAATTTTTTCTTTCATTTTTTTTCAAATTCTGTTTTAACGTGTTGCATTTCGTTTGCAACGTGTTAAAAAACATTTGCAACGTGATGAATGTTATTTTCAACGTGTTGTATGTTAGGATAATTTATTTGAATATCCTTTTTAAATTACCTTACCTTCAAACAATAATCTCCTAAAAAGATCTCATCAAAGGCATTAGCTGGGGTTGGGTTTGTGGTGGGGTGTATTTATAAAAAAAGGCAAACTCCACATTTGACGAAAAATAAAACTGCCAGTCGTTCATTTGTGTTATAAATTTCTAAAAGGAAAAAAATTATCTACTGAAATCAATTTAATTTGATTGCTAGGAGTCGATTGTATTACTTCGTAATTTCTTTCTAAAATTTGATCAATTTCCAAAATTATAAATTGGTTTAATTATTTTTATTCTTGTACAGATATTCATTGATTTTACACATTTCTGAAAGGTCAAATTTGTATAACCACATAATAGACAATCAAAACATACAAAACAAAAAGAGCAGTAGGAACATAATCATTTCTTCTGAGATACTTTTCCAAAAAGTTGACTGCAAGGATATTTCATTATTTCGTGTAAACAATATTTTTGAGTTAAAACAAATGTGTACAAATTATTTATTTCTTTTTTTAAATACAAGGAAAACAATAATTCCAAACTTAAAATACGATGGCATCGTAGGCGTTAGTTGGATCCTTTTAAGTTGAATATCAGTTTTAGCTTACCTGACCTCTTTACAATAATCCATAAAAAGGATCAGACTCTTCAAGCATTGAATAGGGAGGGGAAAGACTTTATTTTCAAGCAAAGACTCATTTCAAAGATAACAAACAACAAAATACAACTCTTAGCGCCATATTTTTAATATTGCTAACCAAAAAGAATATCTTCATAAGTTAAATTCATTTTTATTATATTTTACTGAGTCAGGCAGGCGAATCGCATTTCGTAAGTTTCATTGTTTATATAAAAAATTAAGGTCCATAATCAGCGTCAACGTAAGCCTTTCTAAGATCTAGTATGAATAACCTTAACAAAGATAACTCACCAATCGCAACTGACTTAATACTGCAAAGGGAGAAAGTTGATAATGCCGTTAATGTAAAAAGTACATTTCATAGTAGAATGATGAATGCATTATCGAAAGAAGATTCTCAAAACTTATACGATATGACCTTTATCGTGGGAAGCGACAAAACAGAAATTGGAGCTCACAGCATTATTTTAAAAATACAATCTCCAAAATTTCGTGAAATATTCGAAAATAATGAAGATTTATTCAATATTATTACAGAGAAAGATGTGTCACCTGAAGAATTTCGAAAGTTCCTTCAGGTATATAAATTAATTACGAACAAAATGTTTATAAAATTATTTTAACGGTTTTATGTTTATGTTTCTTTATTTCAGTATTTGTATACCGGAGTATTGGCCAATCATATAAAATATGCTATGCCATTACTTCATCTAGCAGTGAAATATAGCATTCCTGATCTTCAAAAAGCTACATGCAAAAATTGGTTTAAAACCTTATTGTACAACCCCAGTAGCCCGACTTCGGGCTAAATTTTTGTTTTGAATTAAAAAAGTTTTGAAAAAAATTCATTTCAAAAATTTTTTAAATTAATAAAAATTCCATTCAAACGCTAAAAAAATCTATTTAATAATTTTCGGAATGGATTTTTCAAATTTTGGAGTGGATTTTTAAATGTTTGGAATGGATTTTCAATTTTTGGAATGGATTTTTCAGTTTCCGAATGGATTTTCAATTTTTGGAATGGATTTTTTTTATATTATTTTTTGGAATGGATTTTACAATTTTTGGAATGGATTTTTCAATTTTTTCAGTGGATTTTTTCGAAAAAATCCACGTCATAATTTTTGAAAGTTATAAAAAAATCCACTCAACCATAAAAATTTTAAAAAAATCCATGCCAAAAACAAAAAAAATCCATTCCAAACATTTAAAAATCCACCTCAAATTTTTTTGAATTTAGAAAAAATCCACTTTAAACGCTAAAAAATCCATGTCAAATTACAGTGGGACGAGTTGTCCAGTGGGACGAGTTGTCCATGAGGTTAGAGTATTCATCTCTCTCCTCTGGATGACGTGGGGTCGGAACTTGGGAGCGAAGA
>JAQGCN010001160.1:0-11252 GCA_034699725.1 Friesea truncata | reverse complement strand
CTGCCTTCTTTCTCTTGTATGCCTAGAGAGGACCTCTGTTATGTAAATTGGTTAGTCATTAGATGCAATTTGATTGGTAAATTATTCTACCTTGACGGCTCTCATTTCACTTTTTAGTAAGTTCATTCGAATAAAAGTATTTAATTATTATTCAAGGCAAATAACTTTCATGGTAAGTTATTCTGCCTTGACGACTAACATTTTTTCACTTTTTTACTTTTTAGTATATTGCATACTAAAAACTCAAACATCACCAGCTACAATTTCAACACCATCAGCTTTACTTTCTCAAGATTATGTTAATGTACGAGCGGATGAAAAAGTTAATGTTAATAATGCAAAAGTAACATTTGATTTGAATGAAAAAAAGGTAATAATTGTAAAATCCTTCCGAGAACTTGAATGTATTAATTTTATCACATTCTTAAATTTATAAACAACTAATTTATTAAAACTAACTTTAATAGACCGGGCTTTGAAACTCTATATTTTAGTTTTGTTTTAATTAAATATCACTACATTTTATTTCTTAAAAAAAGAATGTATGAGTTTGAATGTTTGAAATCATAAAACTTGACCAAACGTTTCAACTGAGGTGTCGGTCTTCAAGCTAACCAATGCTGCCTTCTTTCTCTTGTATGCCTAGAGAGGACCTCTGTTATGTAAATTGGTTAGTCATTAGATGCAATTTGATTGGAATGACAATTGAGATTCAGTATTTGTTTTTTGTTGCTTACATCTTTAAGGCTCATTTTGATGGATCGGATTTTTTGGTCTTTTTGTTTTCCCATCCTTACAACTGAGGTTAATTGGATTCGACATTTATTTGATCATTTCCATGCAATATTAAACAATCCTCATTAAGTTTGTCTGTGATTTCTGCCGTGTGCTCTTCAAGATCAATTAAGTGTTCAGAAATAGTTTAGTAACACTCTGATTCTTTATATTAAACAACAACAACCAACACTCAAGAAAATGAACAAGATAAAGTTTACCAATTATGATATTACTCAACTATTTTCTAAAATAAAAAAGATAGAGATAAAGAAAAAAAAAGGAAAACAAGACAAAGCAACAAATCAAAAAACAGTAGATTATGTCAAAAATCATATTTTGGAAAAGTTACAATTAAAATCATTTCAAATTGATGATGAAAGTTTGGAATTATTAGATACACAATTAAAAAATTTATTATCAAGCTACAAAGACAGAATTAATAAATCGGCTCGTAATATGACTAGATATGCTGATAGAAATAAAGATTGGTTAGACCGGGAATTTGAATTTAACTTGACCATTTTGGACAAAAACTCGCCAGTTGACCGCAAAAAAAAATCTTATTCAGAAAAATCAAAAAGTGGACAAATTGTAGAAGCAAGAAGTTTAAGTATTACAGAAAATAAGGATTATCAAAAACTCGGAGCCGCTGCTGCACATGCAGCTAAAAGTAATCAAAATTCCGATTTAGCTTATATTATAAATGAGGCTCTCTTAGAACCAAATAATGCTGCCAAGATGAGGTATAAACTAGGTAAAAGCTTAATATCAAGACTTTCTCCAGAAGAAGGATTAGCTTTAATTCTTGATCTCTCATTAACAAAAGCACAATACGAAGCTTTAAAAAGTAGTGCCTCAAAGAAAAATGCAAATATATACCCAAATTATAAAGCAATTCTTAAAGAAAAACAAAACTGTCGACCACTAAAGAAATTTATGAATATAAATGATGTTAAAGCACAAGTTTCATTACAGGAATTGTTAAATCATACTGTTAAAAGAATAGTTGATCTCGAAGAAAAAAAAATTCTAGACTATATAAACTCAATAAGTCCAGGAAACTTTTTTATATTAACTTTAATTTGTTCTTGGGGTTTTGATGGAAGTTCAGGAGTATCACAATATAAACAAGCTTTTAAAAATGCACCTCATACTAGTGAAACTATGCCAAAAGAATCTCATATATTTGCTACAACATTAAACCCATTGAGGCTTGTTTCTTCAGATAAAACTATATTATGGATTAACAGAATTCCACAGTCAGTCAGATTTTGTAGACCGATAAAATTGGAATATGTCAAGGAATCAAAAGAAATTGCAATAGCTGAAAATGAATCAATGGAAAATGAAATTAAAAATTTGAAAATACTTGTACTAACTATGAGTAATAATAAACGGATAAGAATAAGATATTCCCTTCTTATGACAATGATTGATGGCAAAGTATTACATAATATTAAACAAGTCGGCTATGCTAGTTGTGTAATATGTAAAGCGAATCCAACAGATTTTAATAAAATTAGTAACTTTGGTACAAAAAAGTTCGATTCAGATGAAGAAACACTGAAATATGGCATAAGTCCATTACATGCATGGATTCGGTTCTTGGAATGTCTCCTTAAAATATCGTACAAAAATACAATTAAAATTTGGAAAGCTAGTACAGACGCACAAAAAAAAATTGTAAAGGAACGCAAAAAATTTATTCAGGAACAAATGTGGAACAAATTATCTTTAAAAGTGGATATTCCAAAAGTAGGATCAGGAACGACCAATGACGGGAATACTGCTAAAAGAGCATTTGAAGATCCCGAGTTATTATCCAGAACAATTGGTGTAAATGTTGATGTAATTAGACAATTTAAAATGATTTTAGTAGCACTTAATTCCAGTTCAATAATTGATCCAGAAAAATTTAAAACTTATTGCCTAGAAACAGCAAAAACTTATATTAAATACTACCCATGGTATTACATGCCATCAACTGTACACAAAGTATTAGTACATGGTGCAGAAATCATACAAAATAGTATTTTACCAGTAGGTATCTTGAGTGAAGCAGCAGCTGAATCTAGAAACAAATATTACAGATTGTATCGTTTACGACATGCCAGGAAAAAAAATCGAACAGTAAATTTAGAAGATGTATTTTTAAGAACGCTTGATACATCAGATCCAATTATTTCTAGCATTAGGATTGAACAACGAATTAAAAAATTTAGGCGCATGTATCCAAAAGAAGTTATGAAACTAATTGCTGAAAAAAATATCGAAGAGGTCTACAACCAAAAAGACAATACTAATTTGGATATAATTGAAAGTGAAAGTGAAGATGAGTCTGATTTCGAAAGGTTGAATGAATTAAATTTGACGGATGAAGCTGAAAGTGAATTTGAAGACGACCAAGAAAAAAATGGAGATGAAGAAACACGGGACGGAAAAGAAGAGCAAACTCAAAGAGAAAGACGAAAACGCAAGAGAAACTATACTGGGAATAAAGAAACTAAAAGAAAAAAAATTAATTAATTTTAAATTAATTTAATTAACTTAATTAATTTAAATTTGATAAAATATCAATTTTATACAGCAAATGAGAATTTGGAAAAGGAAAAAGGGAATAAAAATTGCTTAAATTAATATTAACTTCAATCAAAATATTTTCAAATTATAAAATTCAAGTTTTTTGACATTTTACAAGTTTTTCAATATTAACCTCTCATCATAATAATTGCAATTTAATTTCAAATCCAAATCAATTTTTTTGTCAATTTTTATATATCTATCTCTAAAAATTCTCATTGTTGCACGAGCATCTTCAATTGGATCATGAATTTCTTCCTGAATTTTTTCATCAAAAAAAGTTTCGTATAAATACTTTAGTTTAAAAGGGCTATTGTCTTTGCGATGATAATGAAAAGAAAGATCAAACCAATTTTCCCTATAACTATCAATAGATAATTCAAGTGATTTGAAATCTTGAAGACCAGCATGTGTGATTATTAATTTTTTTTTAAGAATTTCAACAACTTCTTGTTGAACAATATTAAATGGTTTAGTTTCAGGAGAAGAAACAAGGGAATCATATTTAAATCCACTAATTTTAAATGTATATCTATTTACTAGAAACGTAAACTTGTCATACTCCACAGTTGCGTTATATATAACATTTCCATTATAATCAACAATGGCAACTTTTGCGCACTTTATTCTATATTTTACAGCTTCACTAAATGTTTCAAATGAAACATTTAACAATCCATTACGAGTAAATACTATTGGAATAGCTTTGGTTTTTGGAATTGAAACAAACTCCACATCGAGTGATACAATATCATTTTTATATTTATTCCACCAAGGTTTCTGAATCTGCAATTTTTTTTCTTCAAAAGTTTTTGATCGTCGTCGACGATTTGTGACAAGAATCCATCCTTGATTGTCTTGTAGACTCTAAAAATGTAATAAATTGCTTTGTTGAAATGTATTTAAAAATAAAAATTTATAATTATACTATTATTATTATATTATTTATCAACTTGCCATTTAATTTGTTTAGTTTAAAAAACTTAAAGTTTAAAAAACTTTCGATCGAATAAATGTTCAACTAGTAGTTCTAGTAGTTAGTTTATATACAAACGAGTTTAAATTAAAAATCCCGTCAACTCTTTGTTTAATAAAACAAAATAATAGGGGTACTCACGTAAGACGCAGTAGATTCGTAGAATTGTACTCTTGTAGAATTTTACAAAAGTACAAGAGAAATAACAGAGGGAACAAAATTCAAACCCAAAAGAAGAGTTGTGATTGGTTCTCTCAACTACGAAGCCTCCGTAGAACTACTTTAACAAAAAGGCATGTTTTTGATTCTACAAATCTTTTTGTAAAAGGGAATTCCAAACTCTTTCCTCTTCCATAAGAAACCCATTGCAGTTGGCTTTTTCTCATTTCTCTCTTTTCATCAAATTACAAAAGGATTTAAATTTTTTTTGTAAATCTGCCATTCTGCAAAACCGATTCTACGATTCTACTATGTAGCTGGTTGAGTACCCCTAGCACAAAAGAAATGGATAGTTTAAAATTACGAATTCAACTTTTTTAAATTAAACGGTTCTACTTATTAAAAAAAATGAAAATACTGAACCATTCAATTAAATTTATTCATTTTTATTTATAATATTTGTAATATTTTGTGATTTAACATATTACATATTATTATTAATATTTTCAAGGAAAAAGGTATAATAATAAAACAACTAAATTGACAAGTTTTTAGAGACAAACAACAAGTAATATAGCATATATTTTTAAGCATCATTTACAATCATCATTTTTCATTAACATTATTTGACGCCAAAATTATTAAATTCCGCAGATATTTTAGTTTTGTCATTTAAAAAACAGTTTTATTCCTTTTCTCTTTCAAATTGAATCTTTTCACTCTTTATACTGGTATTAATTTTTAGTATTGACATAATATGAAAAAATAAAAGACCTACATAAGTAACTGTTGTGGAATTGGTAAAATTTATTTCAGTTTCATCACAGGTATGATTTCCATCAAAATCTGTAACAAAATTATGACCACAATAGATGCATCTATTAATAGATAAAACAGAATCTGGAGCATTTCTAAAAGAATTTAAAGTGTTATTATTTCCAGTTTGTTTGAATGCGCTCTCTTCCATTTCACCAATTCTAGATGACCCATCTTCTTGTCTTCCATCTTTACTTAATTTAGTAAATGCATCCACAGTTTTCAAATTTTTTCTCATGTGAAATTTATCTCTCGGATCCTGTTTTTGAAACATTATCAAATTATAATGTAATTCCAATTTATTTAAAATGTTACAATCTAAAATTGGATCATAAAATGTATCTAAAATTTTTCGTTCTTCATTTTCTCGTAATTGTCCAATAGTGCATCTAGAATATAAAGTAATTGGATGCATGATAATATCAGGAATTAATCCACAAGTTAATCCTCTTGGCATTTGATCATCTGCTAGTATTTGTGAAACAATCCCTTTCTGTCCATGATGTGTAGCCAATTTCGTTCCTAATTGAACTTTGGTAAATCGAGTATAATAAATCATAACCTTGTCCATGTTTAACCATCTACAAGCTTGAAATCTATACTCTGAAGGTTCCAATTTACTATAATAAGCTATAAAATAAATATCATCATCATAAAAATTTGAACTTTCAAATTTCTTTAAATAATTTGATTTTTGTGTCTGATTACATTTAATAATAATTAGAGGAGTCTCTGATATTATAATTGAATTACTTTCAATCCCATAAAGTCCAGCTTCAATTTCATAAAAATTATTTGGAATTTTTTTCAAAAATCGATGTTTTCCTAAATTATTAGTTGAAATTTCTATAACTGAATTTTTTTCTTCAAGAATATGAAACTTATTTGCAAAGGATTCACTGACAATAAATGCATCTTCAATATTATAACTGCATGCTAATAGTAAAACTTTGGCTACAATACCATATGCAGAATCGACTGGTGATATAATTTTTTTTATTTCAGAATTATTTACATGAAAATCCCCCAATACTGTTCTCCCCGTGGTATTACATTGTTTCCTTGCATTTAATCCGAGGGTCAGGCGCGGAGAATCATTATGATTAAAAAATGAATTAAAATTTGCCTGCAAAGTAAATCTATTTTTATGACAAAATTCAGTTTTTGTTTGATAATTATTAAAAAAGTAATTTGAAAGTGTAATATTAAAATTCGTATTTGGGCTATCCCAAAATTTTGTATATAAAAATCCTGACATTCCCCACATAAAGTAATAAGCGACATTTGCATCTACTAATATGCCCAACATTGGACATTGGAGGGATAATTCTTTTATTAAATGTTCTCTGTCTTTATCAATATATCCAATTAATTTATAATTGAAAAATACTCCTAAATATTTATCCAAATCAATATCATTTCTACATTCCATCAAATCAAGTGTTGAGATTATATAAACCTTCATTTTTAAAACATCTTTACTCATACAAGTTTTTGTTATTTTTGTTCCTACTGTTAAAAATTGTACAACACCAACGTTTTGACTATCTGGCGTTGAATGCATACATATGAATCGAAATTGATGAGCATGAAGTTGACGTAAAAGATTTATCCCTTTGGATTTATTATAGGATGGAATAATTTTATAGTTATTCAAAATTGTTGTATATGGATTTTGCGAATCTGTGGAAGGAGTAAAGGATTCAGAATTCCAATTACGTAAATTTTTTGTACAGAAATTTGAAACACCCCTTTTCAACATTCTTTTCATTCTTACCAAATCACAAACTTGTAAAATGTATTTAATTGTTTCAACCCTTTTTTCCTGTTCGTTTTTAATCATTTTTAAATGCGGAGCTGGGGTCAGTTGTGCCTTTTTCTTGCACTTGTATAAATAATCATAAATTACCATACTTGGCGTTTTAACAATTGAATACAAGTAAGAGTTTGTATTGGTTAGAGGGATAATATTGTCACAACAAAATTTTAATTTTTTCTTCATTAATTCAATTAATTGTTGATATGATTCTTTATTGCTAGTTATACTTGCCTGATCAATTTTACCATAATCTTTAAATTGATGAATCAATTCATTCTTTAGAGTAACATTTAATTCACTGGGATACTGTCCATTATGAAAAGATTTCATTGAACAAATTATTGTATTTTGTATATTTAATGGTAATGATTTATTTTTTTCAATATCATACAATAATGAAATATTATTCCGATTTTTTTTATCACATTTTAAATAGAGATAATCTGAAATTAAACTTTTTGATAATGAAAAAGTTTTTTGTTTCCCGTCAATTATAATATCTCCCAAAATATGTCTACCATCATTACACAAAATTCCAATTGGTAAAAATATACAGCCTGCATTGTAAAACTGTTCATCATTTATAATTGTCAGTTTTCCAATAAAATCCTTCATGGATTCACATACATCATCCGGAGTCGAATAAATGTCTAAATGAATTGAAAAATTATTTGAAACATGCAACTCTTCTTCAAATATATTTTTATAAAAATTATACAATTGTGATGTTTTATCCAAAATTATTCTACAAATTTCATTTTCTTCAATTGAATAATTTTTCTTCGGATCGATTCCATAAAAGTTGCACAAATCCCGTTTAATTGGCGTTGGGTGGGTTTCGAAATCGAAATTTTGAGTCGATTGAATGGAATTTAATGTTTCTATAAAATCAAATTGGTTTTGAGTCATATTTGAGATTTAATTTGTGCAATTATGTTGTAGCAGTTGAAATTTGTTTAAAAAAAATTATTGAGTATTTTCAAACTGATAATTTTGAAATTAAAAAACTAGAGAGCACGTCTAGATTTTAACATTATTATTAACACATGATGAGGAATTATTAACACATATCAAGCAAATGCAAGAGGATCACATGAAAGTGTCAAGAGGTGCGGCTGACCATATAATGGAATTGGAGAAAAAAATCAATACTTTAGAGAAAGCTCAGAAGCACCCAATTGTGACCATAACAATAATTCCATCCCTATACTAATCCCTAATATTCCCACCCAACATGTCTCATGTTTGATTCCCGAGTTTATTAAGGAGAAGCCATCTACTGTTGCAGACAAAATGAATGAGCAATTTGTTCTTATTCATGGTTTAGAGGAGCATCCCAACGAAAACTCCAGTATTCTAGTTACAGAGTTCCTTCATGATTACAAATGTAACTTTAGAATTGACACTGCCCACAGGATAGGAAGACCCACTGAAGGAAAAATAAGACCAATTAAAGTGAGATTACCCTACCTGTTAAAGAAGAAGCAAATACTGGCCCTAAATTCTGGAATAAATTATACCACACCCAACCATAAGCCCATCCATGTCACTAAAGTCCTAAGCCCATCCATACGAGAAAAACGCAGAACCTATTGGCACTCCCAGCACTCCGAAGGAGCAAGCACTCGACAGCCCTTGGAAAAGTCGCTATCTCCGTGTCAAATTCCTCCTATTCCTAATATAATCTAACCCAACAGCTGACCCGACCCTCTCTACCTTTACCTGTCCCTCACATTCATGGAAGAATGTGAGAATGTGTCACAACCCAACAACATCTCAATTCCCTAATCTACACGAGCAAATACCCTTTCCTCAAAATCATCACACCTTTCTTTCCTTCAAAATTAAGCAGATTCCTTCAATTTCATCCAAATTATCATGGAGCACAGACTCAGGATCACCAAAATCCTCACACAATACACTGCACAATACCCCAAGAATCAATCAAATCTAATCAAAATCAACATTTAACATTTACATTATAACTATTTTACATTACTACTACTACTGACATCATCTCAAACAGAATCAATACACAAAACTTAGCTTAATTAAACTCACAATTTTACCCAATTACAACTCACAATTGAAAAATTTACAAATTTTTACAAAAAGAAACAAAAATTTTAAAATATTACAAAACATTCATTACTTTAAACAAACAATTTTTATGTTAACAAGCTTGCTTTCTGTAATTGAGCTGTAATTTGATAGGGTGAATGCTAAATCAAATAAAAGAAAGATTGATTGACTATTTTACATTACTACTACTACTGACATCATCTCAAACAGAAGCAATACACAAAACTTACCTTAATTAAACTCACAACTTTACCCAATCACAACTCACAATTGACAAAAATTTTAAAATATTACAAAACATTCATTACTTTAAACAAACAATTTTTATGTTAACAAGCTTGCTTTCTGTAATTGAGCTGTAATTTGATAGGGCGAATGCTAAATCAAATAAGAGAAACATTAATTGACTATTTTACATTACATTATCCAAATATTAATAGGCAGTGTATCACTTGATAGAACCAAGTCCACGTCAAATAAATCAATAATAATAATAATTCTGAAATTTACTTTCATCTATGAAATGTTCATGTTTTGCACATTACAAGGGCTAATTTTAAAAACCAAAGGTTTTTTCGAATTTACTAGAGAATATCTTAATTTATAAAATTCTTAACCGTATTCTACCTTTTTCTTGATGGAGCGTAAAGCAAAGTCAATTAAATCCTCATTTATAAAATTAAATTATCAAAATTTTCCAAAAACAGTAAAAGTCGATTTTAAAAGGACTATTCGATGTAAAAAAATGAGACACGCCTGTTATATTTGTTGTAAAATTATTAAAGATGATTATATGATTTTTATTAGAGGTCTAGTGATGCATGAAACCTGTTGGAATATATATGAAGAAGATGTTTCACTTCTTTTACTAGTTGGAGAAAATTAAAGACTAATTTCTTTTTAGAAATTTGGTTGTATTATATTATATTATTATTATTATTATTGTTTATACTGGCTATAGTAACACCCTCCACACTGTTGGGTTGTTACTTCACCCTCAATTGAGCATCATACTGTCATCCCCATCCAACTACTACTGAAATTCCAAATAATGACAAAATTAACAAAAATCCTCGAGTAGCACAGACTATAGAGTTAAAGTTTGGAATAATATTTTTTCTATCCTGCAATTGTTGATGATCAATTATAAATGTATATAATGAAATTTTATTAAACCATAAACTTAATTTCGAAATATTTGGAAATGCAAGTAAACCCAAATCTGATTCTTTAACTGCAACATCAAAAATTGTCAAATCTCTAACATCAAATGCGGGTGGTATTTTAATAAAAACAGATTTAAGCTTAGCTATAAAAATTTCTGTTTCAGGAATTACATACCTCTCATTATTGATAATTTGTACCTTATATGGTGTTTGATTAATTGCATCTAAAATTACATTATAAATTATATTTTGCATTTTTTATATATTTTTTTCAAAGTTTCTATTTTAAATGCTCTACTTGATCCTTATCATAATATTTTATTTTGTACTTTATTATATTTAAAAATTAAAAAGAATTTCAATTTTTTGTTAAATTTTGAAAAATTGCTATTCTTAATATCCACTCTTTAAATATTAAATTGAATTTATCCATTTTTTCAACTATTATAAATTATAAATATTATTATAAAACTATATTATTATTATTATAAACTATTATAAATATTATTGTGGAAATTAACAAACAAATAAAATTTGTTTTCAATTCCTACATTCTCATACATTTAACAAACTTAAGATAAATCTATTCCATTTCACTTTTTTTCTTCCTATATTCTTTAATTTAATCCAAATCAGGACCATCCGCTTCGTCAGAGGAGGATCCTCCTCTTCGTCACAACAAAATATGTACCTAATTAGTGTCAATTAATTAAATTTAATTAATTTTAAAAAATTGTGGGTGTTTCCACGTTGAGTTCAAAATTCCCTCCCTTTAAAATCAAACTATTGGAATTCAAAATTAAAAGTCTCATTTCGTTTGTAGGAATGAATTTCAATTTGTTCAAACAAACTATACACCTTTTAACATTGAAGCGAA
>JAQGCN010001159.1:0-11253 GCA_034699725.1 Friesea truncata | reverse complement strand
TTCTCGATACCAAAATGTAAAGTAACAACGTGATCATACTCAGATTTACCATAATCATTCATTCCCGATACCACTGTAAGTCTAAAGGACCTGCCCTTTTCTTCATCATTAATTTTGTAAGTTTAAACAAAAAATTCAATTCATTCATTAATTATCTTAACAAGTAGAGATAAAAACCCTTCATCTGATTAATTATGTGAATTTGAACTTATTGTAAAGTGAATATAATCATTTCTTTTCATTTTTTAGATTAAATTCTAATATTCGATTCGATGCTCGTATTTCCGAGTCCGACAACGCGAAAATACGCATCGATTGTGGAATTAAACAAAATAAGGTGAGAAAAATCGTCTGATTTGAATTCATCTGCCAGGAAAAGGAAGACGAAGAAGGAATAGAATACTTTAGTTGAATTACAAATAAAAAATATCTAAATAATGGCAAGTCTACAAAAAACAACAGAAAGTGTAAATGTTACACTGCCGAAGCAGCAATTTGCGTAAGTAATTCTGAAGTCTTTGCGTAAGCATAATAATTTTTTTACTATACTTTTTTTTACTGTATTCTAGTTTACTTCCAAAAATAATCAACGGTGGTATTGCTGGAATCGTTGGAGTATCATGTGTATTTCCCTTGGATTTAGTCAAAACTAGGTTACAGAATCAACAAATTGGCCCGAACGGGGAAAAAATGTATCAATCTATGTAAGTAAGCACAAGTAATTCAACTTGGAATAGATCGTAATTATGTTTAATTTCAGGGTTGATTGTTTCCGCAAAACATATCGTTCCGAAGGTTATTTCGGAATGTATCGTGGATCTGCTGTTAATATCTTATTAATCACACCTGAAAAGGTAAGGAACGAATAATAGTAATTGTAATTAAAATCTGAATGATGTTAACAAAATTGTTAGCACAAATTCTTTTTGAAATTAGGCAATCAAATTAGCTGCAAACGACTTCTTTAGACATCATCTCACAACGAAAGATGGGAAACTTCCTGTGCAAAGAGAAATGTTGGCTGGTGGATCTGCTGGTCTTTGCCAGATTATAATTACTACTCCCATGGAACTACTAAAAATCCAACTCCAAGATGCTGGAAGGATAGCAGCTCAAGCGAAGCTTAGCACGGCCACAGCGACAGCCACAACAGCAGTTGGAGCGGTCCCTAAAGTTCAAAAAGTCTCAGCCACAAATATTGCCATGAACTTGCTAAAAACAAAAGGGATTACTGGACTCTACAAAGGAACAACAGCTACAATGTTGCGAGATGTCTCCTTTTCAGTCGTTTATTTCCCTCTTTTTGCGAATCTCAATGCTCTTGGTCCTAAAAAATCTCCTACTTCCGATGAGGCAGTATTTTGGTGGTCATTTGTCTCAGGCTGTGCTTCCGGATCCATCTCAGCTGCAGTCGTGAATCCTTTTGATGTTGTAAAGACTCGGCTGCAACTTCTAAATAAGGGTGCTGGGGAAATTACTTATAACAGTATTCCCGATGCGTTTGCGTAAGTATAAGATGTAGTGATATAATGAAATGAAAACAAATTAATAACTTTCTTTATGTGTTCATTTAGAAAAATCCTGAAACACGAAGGGCCGAAAGCTTTCTTAAAAGGAGCTGGTTGCCGCATGATAGTTATTGCACCATTGTTTGGAATTGCCCAGGCTTTCTATTTCATTGGTGTTGCGGAATTTATGCTCGGAATTAAGAAGTAGAAAGATTGCTTCTACTTTGAGATTATTAGTCTAACTGTAGTTCATGAACTCTAAATATGTTCTTTCACAAACTTAAAAGTTCATGCTTAGCTTAGCTCAAATAGTTTAGAGGAGGCCGTAGGTTTTTGACTTTAATGAATTTTAATTGGTGCTAGTCGGAATTTGACAAAATCGAAACTGTAACCGTAACGTATGAACAAGATTATTACTGTGAATGCATTTATTTTTGAATTAGCTTTACTTATATCTCAAAATATGTTGGAAATGACAATATCTGTTTGATAAATGTAATATTGACCTTATTTTGACTTTTTCTCACCTTTAACGCTTTTATTTTTTTTCTTATTCTTGTTCAAAATTATGCCAATGTTTGTTGTTCAGTACACATTCCTTGACAATAATTAAAATCGAGTGTGATCAAATGTTATAATAACTGAAAAAAAGATTACAAAGCAAATAAAAAATATATCAAATATAAATTTTTGTATGACATGTTTGAATTTTTTGGAGAATTCTCCAAAAACTTACGAGCAAAAGCTTTGCTAACATTGTCATCATCACGTAAAATCCAATCCCTTTTAATCAATTCATTTTCAACGAATTCAGTATGACTTTCTTTATCTTATTTCAGAATTGCAAGATGGAATTTGCGGTTTCTATCAAATTTCAATTGCGGCAGAGACACAATGGATTGTATCAGTCATCCATGATTAACGTTGGGTTTAATATTTATTTGCAGTTTGAAGGATTGATGACGCTTTGACTTTTGTGATGGTTCCTTTTAGTTGTTAGATCATATTTTTGGTGCCAAAACTTTTCTATTTTTCTTTTGTTTTTGAAGAATTTGGGACTCATAATTTTTCTAAGATTTAATTCAGAAACCCCAAAGTTAAGAACTTCATCAAAAGGAAAAGTTTAGCAATTAATGTGATTCTGCTGCTTTTTCATGGGAAGTATTTTACCATCAGCCAACCAGGTTTGAGTGAATGAAGTTTTTTCTTTCTTTTTTCTCCTCCGCCCAATTCATCTTGTACTTTTCTCCAAACAAGAGAAAGGCAGTCATGAATTTTCATCTTTTTAAAAGAATGTTTGCCCTTAACATGTCCTACTTTCACTTTTAGTGAAGACATGAGTTTCCGTGTGAAATTCTTTTACAACTTTCCTTTATTTCATAATGTTATAACCATGAACAGAAGAGAAAGCTTTTTTGAATTTCAAAGAAAGAAGAGCATGAAGTGTGTGCCTCTGTAAACAAATTAAACTAATTTCTTAAGGATTTCTTCTCTATCTAATATTTTTCCAAGAATCACTTGTCAAGGGATGCAATAGGAAGCAAAAGGCTTCATTGTTAATTAGTTTTATGTAAACTTTTGTTTGCATACTTGAATATTCATATCATGCTTCACAATATTTTGTCATAAATTAATTAAAATTTTGTTTACTAAAAATTGATGAATTTTAATGTAAGTTTAGATTTTTAAAAAAGTCTTACACAAAATACAAAACAAAACAATATTTTAATTAATATTAGTTGCAAATGCTTGTTATTTTATTAATTCTTCATCCTGTTATTGCAAATATTAATAAGTATGAAGATATTTTTCTCGACATTAGAAAAGAGTGAAAAGCAGTGTTTCTTTCTTGTTAATTATTTTATTTTTTGTAAATAATGCCCAGATATGTAATATTTCTCTCATGCGTATTTAACTTTCTATTAAAAAACTTTAATACAAAGTTATATAAGCAACAGCTTTGGACAAATTTTTATTAAAAATTAAAATTAAAAAATATTTATGATTAGAATGTTTGATCTTATACACATTTTAATTATATTTATAATCTTTTTTAATATTTTTATATTGCTTAAGTCTTTATTAAACTCTCTACTTTTAACTTTGAAGTTTTCATTGTTTGTTATATTATAATTATTAAGAAAATAATTAATTACATTTTTAGAATTGAACCCTTGTGTTTAGTCAGTTTAAAGTATATCACTCCATGAATGATTTTATAACAAAAATAATAATCACACAAAAAATTACGACCAACCACTTTCTTATTTACAGACATAAAATGTTTCCCCCTTCTTTTCTTATTTTATTGCTTTATTATCGGTATGTTTATTGTAGTTATAACGAAATCTGAGTCCGTAACATCATTCTGAACACAAGGGTGGAAAGAAGAGGAAAAAGTTGAACGGACCGTGAAAATGAATGGTTATCGTTAAATTAAAGGGAATCTTCTTTTACTTTTATTTTGAGGGAGCTCAGAAATGGATTATTTTTCTATTTTCTACTTGGTTAAAATTATTTAGAGCTAAACTGAATACTATATTGTTTATTTTTATTTAAAAATCAATATTTAGAGTTAATTTGGATTTGAGAAAATTATAGCACAAATGAAAATGGTTTTTGGTTTATTGATTCATTAATAAAGCAGAATTTTGATTGTAGGTTTCATGTTTTACGTGTGGCACTGCTTAAATTCAACCTTGAAAGCATGAGGAAGACTTTTATACGTATCTACGGAAGAATTTTGAGAAATGGGTTGATATTTTAGTATCATGTTCATAATTTATGCGCTTTCCATTGAGAAAGTATTACTTTTCTGTTCAATTGAATAATCTGCTGCAAGTTCTTGGATCTATCTGGGTCATTTTGATTTACTGTCTGATGATTAAATTTGGATGAATATTCATGGATTGCCATATCTGTCATTTTATTGGCAGTGGTCAGATTACGTTTCAGGTTAGCTACCCTGGTATCATCATTACCATGACATTTCATAATAAGGCTTGCTCTCTAGGACTGGCGAACTTGTGCCCACGCTGGTAAAAATGATAATAGTGATGGTACAGGGATGAAAATAACCACTAATTGAAGAAAGCGGCATTGCATTCGTTTGTTTGTAGCGGATGCGGATGTCCATTAGAAAGCGAAAACATTTTCATTAAATTTTTTAACCTTGTACAGGTTTCTTGATCACTGTAGTTAGTATATTCGTTTATTAAAATTGCTTAAAATTTCTAATAATTGTATGTGATTATACTGAAGAAGCGTCTTGGAGACTTCCTGGTTTAGTTTTAGATGAGTGAAAGTAAAAGCGAATGAATAAAAGAACCCTCCAGAGCGTTTTCCTCTGCAGTCTAGGTTTTGTGTTACACGGAGTAAGTTAAGCTTTCTCTAACGCCGTCGATCTCATCTTTTACTTTCTCCTTTTCATATCGGCTTCATTTCAACCGAAAAACCCTCGTCTCTTTCCTAACTATTTCCTGAGATCCACTTAACGCTGACTGACAGGATAATTTGCTTCCTCATCCCAAAGGAGTATGAAATAGACAAATATGGTCTATTATCTTAACATTACTAGAGTGCTTGTTTTTAGTACTAAGAACACCGTGTAAGTTCCGTAAAAATCAATCTTAAAAAGCAATCATAACAATAACGAGAAAGTGATCAAGTTTGTATCTAACAAACTTTCGCTCATCTCGAATTTTGCCAAACTTATTTTAGTCAGTTTTACGTCAAAAGCTCAGATGTAGAAAATAATTTCATGTTCATATTATAACTTTACATGGATGTGATAAATTAGTGAATCTAATAAACTTCATTGTCCTGACTTTGTACAAGTGACACATTTTTTTGTGTACACAATGATTTAAAAAAGGGTCGTTTTATGGTAAGTTTGATTGAACTTTCGAAAAATAAACAAGTAAGAAATACGGGAATGATAATTACTATCAATTTATTTAGTGAAGGATGCAATTAGCTAATGAAGAAATTGAAGATGTGAAATTCTAAACTCCAGGGAAAAGACCCAAACAATCGAGAAAGTACTTGTGGAAATATTTTATTTGAAAAACTCTTTAAAGTAAGTTAATCACTCTAAAAAATTACAAAGTAATTCAATTAAAGAAATTGGGAATTGTTTGGTGAAAGCTTCTGATGAGAAATCCTTTTTAATTTTACTCCTGGGGTCGCCTTATTCTATTCGGGAGTTTGTAAAGAGATGATGGATTTAAGTATTAATTCGTTTTCCTATTTTCTTCCACTCCCACACTGACATAAGGACACGGGACTTAAGGTTCCATTTCCTAAGAACATAATCCTTCTATTATAAAACCTCTTGTCCTCAACCTAAACTTTCCTACAGTTTAGAAAATACAATGAGCCATTAATATGATACATACCACGCAAGCTAACGAGATGATTCACTGTTGCCAGAAAATTTTAATTTAAAGAAAATGAAAATTTTTTCTTTCTAATGCTTATCCAGAAAGGAAAATAACAGCTTCAAATAAATACAGTATTTGCACTGTCTTGCGGTTGAAATTCTTAAAGCTTTTGAAATACATTTTCACACTTCGGATTAACGAAAAAGGAATTGAATTTCACTTTTAATATGAAACGGAATGGAAATTCTATTAAAGGCAAATAATCTTTGTTTGCAAAGTTTCAGAACTTTTTTTTTTGCAAATTGACGATCAGTCGAGTGTCAAATTCTATTTTGATCAATGTTCAGAGAAAATAATGAAAAGAAAATTTTTGGTAGTCTCATTTGAACAACAATTCAATTCAGTACAGCGTTCAAGAAATGCTGTTGTGTTGTGGATTAGTTTTTTAAAGTATCTTTTTTATCCTTTTGTGTTGTCTATCATCATTTACCATCCCCATTCATCTTGCCGTCTTATTCCGTACCCGGCAGGGTTGCTGTCACGCACAAAGTTTTTATTTGCGGTTTTAAAAACTAAAGTCTAACTTCAACGGTAGTATTATGCAACTCCACAAGGAAATGAAGAGAATTCTACTAGTCGTCGTCACTAGGGTTTCAATTTCGAGAAGATACTTTCTCCACTTTCAAAAACTCAATTGTAATACACTTTCCTAAAACTTTACCCACAAACAAACCCACCACAATAGCAAACATAATTTGCATACCTGATCCAACCTTTTTACTGTTAGAGTCGAATTTTATTTTCACTAGGCGCCAGTAGCTTTTTCCGTTCGTACATTGTATAAATGTTATTACAAAGATCATTATAAATTATTTAATTGATAGTTCTTTTTAATGCAATCGAGCACAAAAACTTTGAAATATGTATTGCTATTCTTCCATTTTTTGCGATATTAATTCTTAATGCAGAGAAATCCATTCTGGTAGAAGATGTTCTATGTCAATTATTTATTAAATAATTTTCAGGGTGTTGTTTATCCACCTGGGGCTGGGCTCGTATACATAATTTATCACTTTCAATTTTCAACCACGCTTTTCCTCAATAAAATGCAGAAGGTTGTAGACAGTGCATTTCAATTGAACAATTTAACGGATCGCAAACGGTAATCTAAAATGTCTCAAGAAAGGTCGAAGCTTCTAATTTTATCATTAAAACTATTGTAATTGTTGATAATTTACACAGTGCGTTTATCGTTAAGTCATGAACTTTTAAATGCTTAGCTTTTGGATTAAACTTTTATAGATGGAATTTTGGATTTTTTCAATTCGTCTGAATTGGATTAATATAAAACTTATTACTTATTGAAACTGCTCAAAGTTCACATTTCACTCAAAAGTTTTCTTACTTTGGACTTAATTACTTTCATCATTTTTAGTTTACATCCAAATAACAAATCTCAGTAAATGCTGAAGAATTTGTCTCTTCTTCGCACTTTCTCTTTCTTACTTCATGCGAAATAACCCTAAATTTCTCTCACCTTATGTCACAGACAGACGCTTTTCTTCCTTCTTTCTCTATTTAAGTATAGTCCTAAGATTAGCGGAAAAATGTAGCCAAATTGAAAAAGTGAACACCTTACTTCACTGGAGTGGAGCATTAGCATTTTTTCATTTAATTTCTCTCAAATGTTTTTAAGTTCATAAAATACATTTCTTATTTATGAAGAGTGGAAACTGGAAACGATCATTTATCCAGAGCTAACTCAAGAATGTCATGTAAATTCGAATTTCAAATCAAATAAACTATAACTATTCATAGCTGACATTACAAATGTCAACTTATTAATAGAAATCATTCTCTCGTGTTTTAAGCAGCAATCGATGTTCCGTCATTCTCCAAATTCAATAATAATTCCATCGCATAAATTCAATTCACATGTTTTGTGACTTTACAAAGTTAACTAGACTACTCAATTTATATTCACTAATCTTAGACTTAACTAAAAAAATATTAGAAATTTAAATTAATATAAACTATTAAACTTCATTTTCTTGTATCTGTTTTTATGAATTTCCATCTACTAATGTGAATGTATCGATTTCATATATTTTTCGTGATGATACATTTTGAAACACAAATAAAAACTTTATTGGTTAATGTATCTTCCCAAAAAATTCATTAGCGTTCTTGTCATCAAAATTGGAAATTGAAAAGGCAATATTCAATAATCATTAAAAAGAGTTGTAAAATTTTGGTCTTTTATTATTACTCTACCCTTATACACCATATATCCTAACAAAAAAACTACGGAAATCTATAAAGTACAAAAATATCCAGAGATTTCTGATATATACGTGCTGTTTCCAACTTTCCAGTGTAATAGTGCCTTGACTCGTCACCCGGAATCTCATTTTTATCAATTAAGTATTTGAATTATGTTATCCCAAACCAAATCGACATACATGTGGTAAACCATTAATTTTTTCTTTTAGATTTCAAAATGGAATGGTGAGACAAATAAGACAAAATGGTGGGTAGTTAAATGCTTAATTTGTGATTTTATTAATTCATTTATTAGGTTAATGTTTAATATTTACAAATAACTGTGCTAATAGCGCACAGACGTCAACCATGCAAGCCCCATTTCACCTTTTCTTTTAAATAACTTACATATAACTATTAATATATTTTTAAAAAATAATAATTGATGTACAGTTTTTTTAACAGTTTCATCAAAGTTTTGAAAAAAACATGAAATATTTTGTTTAACAATTTAAAAATTTGGATTATTGTTAAATCCTACATTTATACGAATATATTTAACAATGTAAGGATTTGCATTTATAACACCAAACTTTTAACTTTCCAAATCCTGCAAGAAGTTTGTAAAAGTAATTAAGAAATATATGTCTTATAATAATTCTAATTTCGAATATAAATATTATAACAGTAATTCCACTGAAAAAAATATAAATAAAAAATGCAGTAGCAACGTTTGAATTTAATGAAAGCGAACTGGGAACTATATTCGGTAAATTTTTTTTATATTTAATTGTTTCATATTTCACACTTCCAAGGCTTAACCAATCATCAAAAAGTTTTGAAATCCCACTCTCTATTACCAATTTAGCTATTTTGTATAAATAACTCGAAATTTGAGGAATGTTGTGCGGATCGTTGTAGTCAATCCAATATCCATATTGCATAGATATAACAGATTTACCTCCTCTGTAATTAATTCCATTATTTGCACCAATTTCCATGATTAATTTAACTTCTGCTGGACTTCCAATGTATCCATTCTTATTACAGTTTGAAGTTAAATTAATCACTTGGTTGTAATAACTGCTTTTATCTTTTCCAAATAATTTTGGATTGTGTTGTGTAAAAGCTCCTCTTTTAAATGGATATTCTGAAATCTGCAACCCTTCTTTATGATGTTTTACTACATTTACTATAATTGTTAGAAAACCATAGGCAGTGATGCATAAAGGTCTCAACATTTCGTCTATTTTTTTTTCATTATTCGAATTAAATCTTTTGTACCTTTTGATTTTGAATAAGTCCATGATTACATCCCAGTTGCAATATTCCTTATTATATTTGAATTTGTTCATTTCACCTAGCCAAGTACAATTCTCATTTATATTTGTAATCCTATATGTTTCTAGACACATTTGTCTTAACGTTTTAACTTTGTCTCCAAAGCAAAAGCACGGATAAAGTTGAGTAGCTCTTAGTTCTCTTTCAAAATTGCGATGTCGATATACGACTTCTTTAAAATATGTATACCAGTCAGAATTTGTCAAAAAATGGAATCGGTCTGTCTCCAATCCAATTTTGTATTTTTGGAATACATTTCTACTAGATGTAAGCTCTGATGTTACAATACATTTGAATTCGTTCACGATAGTAACTGTAAGCCCTATCCACAATCCAAGTATTAGAGTAACTTTTGCTTCTGAGCTCGAATTCTTATGCTTAAATTTTGGTACTGGCTGTGCAACTTCTAAAATGTATCCTACGTTGTATTGTACAACATCTAAAAATAAATAAATATTATTTTTCAGCCCTTGAATGTTACCTAAGATAAGTACTGAAAAAGGCAAAGCTAGAAATGTTGTAAATATTATTCCTATCCATGACATTGTATCATAAGGTTGGACATAAAAGTAAAAAGAATATTTTTGTGTCACACCAGCACAGGTTACAAAATTTAAAAGGATTGATTTTGAAGGGATAACATCGACTGCGGAGGTTAAAGGTATATTGTTGAAGACTGTTTTGACTGATCCGTGTCCTGTGTATATCTTTAATTGTTCCTTTGTATACTGAAGTAAAGTACCAATACCAAACAAGTAATCAATTTTAGTATTTGTTTTTAGGAATTCTTTGGTAGCAGCTACAAACCAAATATTTAATTTTGACAGGCCAATAATTGCATGAGGAATTATTTCACCATCTCGAATTAACTTCATCCACTTTGGATTAAATGGATTTATGTTTAATTCCTTAATTTCATCAGTCATACTAACAAATCCAGGTTGTGGGTAAATTGAGGTATAATTTTTAACATCTCCAAATCCACGAACGTGTAGAAAATATTTTCTATTTCTTGTATGTTTATTCATAACTGAATTTATTTCCTGTCTGTAGTTGATTGTGCTTTCGGAATCAATTAAGTAATAGTTAAAATAAAGCAATGGATATGGATACAAATATATTATCAGACGAAACAATACAATCGAGTATTCACTTTTAAATTTTTGGACAGTAATTATCATCGTATCACATGGTGTGTTTTTGCATTTATGATGATGATTAATCCTGTTTTCCCAAAGGTGAGTGTTGTTTTCCCAATTTTCCCAATTGATGTTACTTGAAATAATATAATAAAATAAAGGTGTTGATTTATATAAAATCCAAAATGGACTTCCCGAAGTCTGAATTCCTGCTGAAAAGAATTTATTAGTTTTAAATATTACTTTTGTATTAAGAAATACATGTATTTCCAATATACAGAGTCTATTCTTTATTATCCAAACAGAATTCTTGTTGTAGCGTGTTCCAGTTTTATTATTCAAGGGCAAGGCTACAATTGGAGTACTGACTGATTCCAATTCTACTGTTAAATCCAAATACAATAATACTAAACACTCACCATGTTCTTCAATTATTCTGGATAAATTTTGTATTGTATGGTAACACATACAGGATGTAATAAATAACAACAAACAAATTCTATACATTTTCTGTAACTTAGTAGTCTGGTGTATTAAATGAGTCCACCTAAAGACCTCTAAAAAATTTACCTCTACTCTAATTACCTCTACCTAATCTACCTCTAAAAAATCTACCTCTAC
>JAQGCN010001158.1:0-11253 GCA_034699725.1 Friesea truncata | reverse complement strand
CTCCTTCAAAATATAAGATTTGTGAGTAAACTTGGTATATTGAAAAACATTTTATCTAATACTCATCCTTATATTTTGGAAAATGTAATGGATATCAATATTAAAACTAATATTTCTCGAGAACGGCCTGTAGGATATTTATAATCTTGGTATCAAATTATTCAGAAAACAGTGCTTTAAAATATAAGATATGAGACTTGACTTGGTATATTGAAAAGTGTGCATCTAAGACTCATCCTTATATTTTTCTTAACTAAAACTAAAATTTCTCGAAAACGGCACTGTGGATTTTTATAATTTTGGTGTCAAATAATTCAGAAATGAATGCTTCAAAATATAAGATATATCATTTGACTGCGAACCCCGTAACTGTTTGTATCAAAACCTCATCTTTATATTTTCAAAATATAAGGATGAGTCTTAGATGCACACTTTTCAATTTACCAAGTCAAGTCACACGTCTTATATTTTAAAGTACTTTTTTTCTGAATAATTTGATACTAAAATTATAATCCTACATGCAGTTTTCGAATTTTTTGACACCTTAATTATAAAAATCCACAGTGCCGTTATGGAGAAATATTAGTTTTAGTATTGACATTCATTTTCTTTTCAGTCTGCTATTAGTTAATGCGTAAACTTTATTTTTTTAAAGTGAATGGTAGTGGGTCGGTGTAAGTATAAGGCGGTCAAACATTATTATCCACTTAAGTGGGTCAACTTACAGTGCTTCCACCCCATTTTTATATCCACCATCAGACACTTTTGTATCCACAACTAAACCAACCCCCGTAATCTACCATCAGACCCACAAACGCTTTAAACCCATTGACTCCCTTAAAGCCCCCCCCCCTCACAAAAAAGTAAACGTGGACAAAGTAAGGTGTATTACATAGCTTTGACTTTGTATTTTTCTTACCAATTTCATTCTTCATAATTTTGTAGTATACGCTCCAAACTGCATCTAAAGACATCCCAGAATCAAGAAATATGGCCCCAGCCACTGATTCAAATACATCACCCAATGCTTTTGGAACTTCAATATCTTCAGCTTCGTCACATTCTTCTTCTCCCATTAAATAATACTAAACAACAGCTACAATTAGTAGTATACTCACACAAAAATAGTAAAATATAAAATTTAAGTTCTTACATCCTGTGTGAGAGTATGATGATATTGTTCTTGAAATGTTACAAATTTTTGAAGTACACCCGTAAGTCCAGGTGATGAATGTCGAAAATATAAATGAAAACCATTTTTCACAGCCAACGATGCAAAAATTGTATTGTTTACGAGAGCAGATCTCAAATCCGTAAGTGAACCAGGAGAATGTTGACGTTTATCTTCATAAAGGTGACGAGTTATTAAATAATCTGAAATAAATATATATTAGGAAATACACATTTAAATTACATTTAACTTACCTAAAATAGCATCTCCTAGAAATTCGAGTCGTTGATAGCAATCTGTGAGTGTATTTGGAGCATAGGACGCATGTGTGAATGCTTGTAAAAGATAGCTTCTATCTCTAAATGTATAACCGATATATTCTTCGAATTTTTCGTAACCCTGCATTATATAGATATAAAATAATTACTTACTGTGATTATTTGGTTTTTTACAATGATTTACCTTGAGTAATATTTGAAGTTGATTTTCAGAAGATGAATTGTAATTGAGTAAAGGAGATTTTGGAGGTTTAAGAGAATCGAATAAGATTACTTCATTTGTTTTTGGTATTGGCATGTAAAAAATTGAATCAGTAGAATCCAATGATAATTCATCGTATTTAACAATTTTAGAAGGGAGAACACGCATTCCAAGCCACGACATAAAAAGTAATGCTCCATAAGGACCAGCGGAAGTAAGATAAGCACCAATAAGTGCTTCAACACAATCTGCTATCGATTTATCAGGAATTGACTGTTGAGTAACAAGGTTATATGGAATAAATTCCGAGTCTGATTTGAATGTATTATTTTTAAGTGCAAGTTCAATTTCAGCTCCTGAAAGTCCTTTGAGTGCATTGACTTGTGCCATTGAAAAATTTCCAACACCATGTTCCATTGATGCTTGAATAAGAGCTTTATCTAAATCTTTTGGAATATGATAACCAGGTGGAAGCCAATTGTCATGCGGTTCAAATTTAGCAGATACCATAAATCCACCCAATCCTCGTCTTCGTCCGAGTCTGTACAGATGAACATTACTCACCTAACAAAGTAAAATGTCATTCATTACAATAATTTTAATAATTTCATGAGCGTTTTCCTTACTTGTTTAGATCTTAAATGACTCAATTTTCCTTCGTGTATTGATTCATAAGTACAGAAGAGATAAGATGTAATTGCATACTTAAGAAATGAATCTCCAATTGTTTCCAATCTTTCCAAATTTTCTAATTATTAAGAAGAATCTTTAACAAACCTGAAAATGATTAAAATATTTTCAAACTTACGTCCATCATTTGCATTCGACATCGTCATTGCTTGTAAAATTTGACATGGACTCGGACCACAATGATTCTGAAGCGGTGGATTATAATCAAAACTAAACGTGAATTCCGTACTTTCTCCATTCATTAACTCGTTTCCATGTTTTACTTCACCGTTTCTAATAATACCTTTGATTTCATCCATTATTGGCATTTGAAGTGGTGTTTTTGCTAATAATTCTTTATAAATTGGATCTTCTGTCTCCTCATCGAGTACGTCTTCGTTTGTAACAATCCTATGCTTAGCACGAGGTGGGAGCTACATCAAAAAATTATAATTACAATTTGAAAAATAGAATAAAAATGGATTTACATTTGAAATTTGATCCCAATTGATAATATCTTGGATTTGAGTAATCCCATCTTGAACTCGTTTTTCAAAATCAACTCGTAGAATCTCTTCCTTTTCAAATGAAGTCGTTAAATTACAATCAATATTTTCTTCTTCGTTATCTCCAACATCATCAATTGGCCACCAAAGATTTTCAGAAGTTGTCCAATCTTCAGCAAATCTATTATCAAAATCTTGTCCAAATTTTCTTTTATCAGTTGCTTCAGCAGTATTTCCTTCGAATTGAATTCTAAGATTATTATCTCCCATAAGTGAATCATCAGATCCACTTAAATCAGACGCTACAGAAATATTATCATCATCTGGTGAACCTTTCTTAGGATTATCTAAATCTTCAGGTGGTTCAAAAGCTCCACGATCCCATACTTCCTGTATTTTTTAAAAACAAAAAAGAAGAAGTTAATTTCAAACAAATAATTCATAAAATCAATATATTTTATTTGCTTACCCCCCAATGAGTAGGACTACCATAAAGTGCACGATGAACGCGATGATTAAATAATTTTGATCTTCCACCCCATGTCCAATTTTTATCCAACATCATCAAATTAGAAGGCAAAGCAACGTTAGGATCCAAGAGTTCATCCTCATCTTCATCAAATTCAGGTTCACTAAATGTCTCACCACCAGCAGCAGCCATGTCATTACTCCAAGTACCAATTTCAAGTTCAGGTTGTCTACATTTCTTCATCTCTTCACTTAGGATTTCATTTAATGATTTTCCAGCATGTTTCTTATCGTTAAGCAGAAGTGATTCAGCTAAAGTAACTCCAGCTGGTTTCTCTTCCTTTGCTGCTTTCTCAAATCCACTTAATTCTTTCTCCTCCTTAATTTCGGGTTCAACGTCTACTTTCTTCTTAGCAGCATCATCAACACTTGATTCCGATGGTACTTGAGGAGGTGTTACAACTTCGTTGTCTTCATAATTTTTTTCATGTCTACCATGTTTGTGTTTCTTATGAGAGGAGACTGGTCGTGCATTAATTCCTTTCGAAGATTCAATGGCAGGAGGTCCAAAAACATCTTGCAAACTCCAACCAAAACTAAGTCGTTCCCATTGAAATTTTGAAGGAACACGTATGAGTCCAAGACCATGGACATGTGTAGATACTAAAACACGAATAGAATTGGCAAGGAGAAGGGAATTGATACGATATAAAATACACGGTAGACAAACAGCTTGACGCCATAAAGATGCAGAAAATGGATGAATCGCACATAATTCAGGGACAAGAATCTGCTTCTGTTCTAGATTTTCTCGTTTAGCTTTCTTTGTTGTATCACTACTAGTTGGTAGGGCCATCCCTTTTCGATTGACATACCTTGGTGTTAGAAAGTTTAATCGAGCAGATGTATGATCTACATCGAGTAATGGTTGATCTGCATCATGAATTGATAAATTGTATTTTCTATTGTAGTATTCTTCAAATGTTTTAAATTCACAACCAGGAAATTGTGATCTTGGTGTAAGATTGGGACATATCTCAGCTACGTAGAAAAATTGTGGTTGATCATTATTACGATACCACGGTGTGACGACAGCGTCAATGAATTCATCACGTTTAAATTTATATTCCTTCCTATCGGTATTACTTACAGCTAACGGTCTTACAGTATCCTTTTCAATGTAAATACGATCCAGAAAATCCCAATCCAACTCAACTGAATGAATCGGTGTGTCATCCCATCTCTTTCCAACGGCACGAAGTGGGACTACAAAGTAAGAATTTTCCGATGCTTCAGGATCAAACAATGTCATATATTTATCCAATCGTAAGACGGATGTAAAAGTATAGTGATGAAATGACGAGAGTTTAGATAATTGCTCAGGTGTAATTGAAAGTAGACTCTTGTCTTCTGTTACTTGAATCAATTCAACGTGAACTTCACCACAACGTGTGTAAATTGGAAAAGATGGTACTGGTGGTATTTCCTTTGATAAAAGAATTCCGAATGATTGTGATGCTACTTCTGGTGGGTGTAATTTTCTTCCACGTGTATTTTGATCTTCTGGAAGTGGACAAGTAAGTACCATTTTTAGCCAGTAGAGAAAAATGGGTTTGTTTGGAGAAGGTAGACAATGTACAAGTTCTGGAGATAATTGCTTATCGTAGTATTGTCGACGTCGAGTACTCCCTGGACGGAATTCTCCGTAGATTTCTTCTGGAATATCTTCACCAATTTCTAAATCTAATTCTTGAATTACTCCTTCTTTACCAACTGGCATGAGTCCATCGTCAAGTTCTCCATTTGCATGTAGTACAATCACAATTTGAAATGCAACTACTTTTTTCGCCAATCTTTCTGTTGGTGTATGGAGGCCTTTTACTGGCCATTTCACCGGTGAATTCATGGGTAGCCTTAGAGTACAGCAGTATCCATCTTCTGATTTCTTTATACTCCATCCAGGTGTAAGACGAGTAAAACTATCGCTTGGTAATCTTGCACAGTATCGATTTATAATTGAAATGGAATTTGATAAACTTGCAGTTTTGAATGGAGGAAATTTATTCATCCATTCCACTTCAAGTACATTTGATGGATCCGGTGGAATCGGTCTGGGAAGAATGGTGTAAGATAGGAGAGTTTCTTCAACTATTTTATAAGTCGCGAGCTGAGTTAAACATTTGACCTGATCCGGTTCGCTTGTAAAAATATAATATTCAGGATCATAACCTTGAGCTCGACCCTACAAATTGAAATAATTCATTAAATTCGTAAATTCACAAGCTTCAACAATTTTAGAGTAGAATCACACTTTACCTTAGAAAAAAGATAAGAACGAAATGAAGTAGACTCTTCAAATCTAATAACAAGGTTTGCCTTGGGTAATTCAATCCCATCTTCTAATAATGAAGTTCCAATAAGAAAATTAGCTTCACGATATCTAAATTTCCGAAGTGATTCTTCTCTTTTCTTATGCTCGATTTCAGCATCCAGGGATTCTTTTTCGTATTCAGGATTCGAAGGAATTGCAATCGCTGGATTGAGTCCGATTAACTTTGGATCTGCTTCAGAAGCTTCTCGGAGAAAATGATATCTACAATATCAATTTACAAAAAAAAATCAGTTAGTTAAGAAATCGTTAGTTAGAAATTAATTTAATTTGTTTACAATAATCTAGCACTTGATCGATCTTCACAAAGTAGGAGACCACAAAGGGAATCTTCGGCTCGATTTGCAAATCGAGTTCGTTTTAAAATTCTTGCTGGTTTCTGTT
Organism: Friesea truncata; assembly: GCA_034699725.1. Lineage (NCBI taxonomy): Eukaryota > Metazoa > Arthropoda > Collembola > Poduromorpha > Neanuridae > Friesea > Friesea truncata. The sequence goes on along the minus strand of JAQGCN010001158.1, from coordinate 5,186 downwards.
CAGGGATTTTTTCTTCATCCATTTCCGGTTTGACTTCTTCATTCTCATCCTGAATCTTTTTATTACCACCTGAAGTCTTTCGCCTTCGTTGTCCATGATCCACTCTCTGTTTGTAATGTCTTCTTCTTCCGTGATGTCTTCCACTTCTACTATTCGCTGCTTGTTCTGCTTGTTTCTGTTGTTCCAAATAATCTGCTACGGTTAACTCATTTTCTGATTCGTCTTCATTAGAATCGTTATCATCATCTTCGATTTGAGTTTGCTGCTGCCGAGAGTCGATTGGAGTTGAAAGATCGAATCGGCGAAGAATATTAAGTACAGCGACTAATTTTGGAGTTGAAAAATTCTCAATAACTTCCAATGGTTCTAATTTATCAAATGCTGAATTAAAAATTCCTTGAATCCAAATTAATCGTGTTTGTAAAGCGCCCAGCAGAAGATAATGACGAACATATGGAACTTGAATCTGAAATGAAAAATATTAAATCCTAAATCTGTTATATTAAAAAGGAAATTTTTATTTTAATACCTTAAGTCCCATGATTTTGTTGTTAAGTAAAAAGATAGCCCTACTAGCACACCAAGGTCCCATTGAATCTAAAATCGATTCAAATTCCCTTAAAACTTCCATTGGCATCGTCTTGGGATGTGGAATTTTTCTTAATTCCTCAGCTAAGGAATCTTTATCGTCATCTTCACCTTCTTCTTCTTCAGTCAACTCAGTAACTCCGGATGGTTTCAATTTGATTAATTCTTGAAATTCATTAAGTGTATACCCAAACGAAGCAGCTGGATTAAAGTTATGACCGTTAAGGAATTTCTTAAAGTTTTCAATCATTCCTTTTACTTCGTTGATTAACTTGATTGAAATTTCAGTGTGAAGATGCGGTCCTACTGTAATTAGTCGTTCAGTTGGTGGCATTGAATATCTGAAAAATATTATAATTTTACATATTACCAAGCATAATTAATGTTAACGTTACCTTAAAAGTGACACGACATCACTTGTTGTATCCACTTTAGCTCCACATAAATTCTCAAGTTTTCTGAATGTTTCTTCCATTCTCCAAAATCCGTTAGCTTCATTTCCATAAAAATTGAGCAGTGAAATACTTAACAGTACAGTACGAATATGCTCTCGTTCATTTTTCCTTTCATTGTTCCAAGATCTGACGCATTAAAGAAAGGGAGTTAATTCATACACAATCAAAATATCTGCTTTCCTTACCGAATATTGCTTAAAATTTTTTGAAGTGAATATCGAATTCGACGACAAGTAAGAGCTTCATGGACGTTTGATATCACGATGAGATTGATTTTCTGTATTAATACTTCATCATAATCAGGTGAATTCTTAGTCGTTAAATCCAGAAATATCTTTTTGCTACAAACTAATACAGATGATGGATCTAATTGTTTTTCTTTCATCTCTGAAGCTGAGGTGACATGAACCAGAGGAATGGAAGCTAAAACTTTGAAAGGAAAAGTTTGAGCTTTAATCTTGTTTTCGTTGTCAGATTTCGCTGCGTCAGAATTTTGATGTTTTTCTTCTTCATCGATGTATACCGATATTCCATTGGACCTTCAAATAAAATTAGAAAAACATAAATCTTAAATACAACATTGAATAAATAACAACACCATGATATACAAAGAATAACTTACTGGTAATAAAATTCTTTGAATAGCATAAATGTTAAAAAATTCTTAGTAGATGGTGGGAGGCAGCAAGCGACACAGTCATTGGATTTGGCCACGTTAAGAATTTCAACAGGGAACTCTTGCGGTGTGAAAATATCGGAGTGGACATCAAAATGAAAGAATGACATCTTGATCAAAGGATTTCTCGTGGATGCTTTTCTGTAATTGTTTACAGCAAATTATTAATTAATATTGGTATTATAAATTTTTAAATTAAATTAATTACTTTCAGTTTAAGTTCAGTCGCACAAGACACGAACAACACAAAGAAATTGCATTGTCAAATGAAAAAAAACAAAGGAAATTTTTTTTTTCAAATCAATGGAAATTTTTCCCGCTTTTTTCTCAATTCACCCAAAAAAGTTTAATTACAGTTTTCAATTTTTCAAACAATTATTTTATAATTTTTTAGGATAAATAATAAATTAAACTTAATCAATAAGTGCTAAAACTTTTGCCTTCTTGGTGAGTTTTCAATCTCTCGATTATCAAAAAATAATTCATGTAATTAAGGAACGAATACAACCGATATTCTATGCAGAATTTATCAAAGTCTCACTGTCTTCATTATATTCAACTTCAATGAGTTTAGCACCAGATTTCCCATCCTTCATTTTCGTAAATCGTTTGCTTAGAATGAGACCAATAATTGAACTAATACCACAAAGGCAAAATATAATTTGATGAAGACGAGGTGACTCGAATGCACGGATGCCCATTAAAGCAGCACATGTTATCACGTTCAAAGGAACTCTAAACCTAAATCAAATAATTCATTAACTGATTAGACTTAAAGTTTAAGCCTGAACTGTTTTTACATACCAGTTCATAATATTAGCACGAAGACCCTCAGGTACAACTTCTCCTCTGAGGTATCCAATACAAGGAAAGTACATTCCAACTGCTATTTCTAAAGCTAGAAATGAAAGAAACGTAGCAATCATCCGGAGATCCAGCCATTGTTCTCCTGTTTGACCGCTGGTTTGATCGCTTGGATTTGTGAGGACGGAACACGTAAACATTGTCACAACCATAATGCTAAATAAAAATAAGTTTAAAGTAACATCTAAATTATAAAATAAAATACAATCCACAAACCTTAAACAAATGGTAAGAATTCGTTCAGATTTGAATGCAAATCTGTTTAAAAGAGTCGAGTAAATGGATGAGCCGACCATAATTGCTATCATGTAGCAAGAAAACGTAAGACCAAGTGGAGGATGTCCCGGTTTTAGTACAGGTGTCCACAGAAACACAAATATGTACATATTGGCTTCAAAGATAGATTGCAAAAGTCCTAAGCAAAGAATGACTGGGCTTTTAAGTATTGTCTGAAGTCCTTCAATACAAGAGCCACTCCAGTTTTTCTGTTGAATTCCATAATTTTCTTCCCATGAGACATAAACGATAATGAAGGAAAAGAGTAAAAATGGTATTGCAATCATAAATGGAGACACTGGACCAAATCCTAAACGATCAACAGCTACATCTCCCACTAAACCGGCGACTATTGCAAGAAGCCCATTGAAAAATGTTGACTTTGAGAAGGTACCTGCATAAAGAAAAGAAAGATTTATTGAATTACACAAAATCTAAAGTAAAGCTTCAATTTATAAAAGTAAATTTTAATTTTAAAAATTCGTGTTTACTTGATGTCCATTCCAAAGGGAAACTATTAACTATCGTGTGTTGATATAAGTACCAAGATTCAAAGACGGAAAATAAAATTGATGTTGATATTCCGCCAAGTATGCGACCTAAAAATGAATAAAATATTAACTAAGCATTAAGGAGAGCAACGAACTTACCAATAATCAAAATATTAAACTCTGGTGATAATTTCGTAAGACAAGAGGCAGTGTACAAAACACAGAATACAATTATCAATTTCTTCCGGCCAAACCTAAAATGAAAAATTCAAATAGCTAATTCAAGCTTCATTTTTTAAAGAAAGAATAGACAAAGGAATATAAGGCTAACTTGTCCGCTAAAGGACCTGTTGCTGTTCCAAATGTCACACTAGACGCGAATCCCATCAAAAATAGAACTGCGATCTGACCTTGAGCAAACCCGTAGTGAGAATACAATTGGTAGACATACGGTCCTTGCAGCCAATCTGGATAATAAATATAACAAATACAATATTATTGACTTCATTTGATTAGCAAGTTATCGATAGTTACCAGAAAACAATGCCATAAAATACGGAGCAAAATAAATACGTTGAAATCGAAGAAAATCATGATTTGTAAATCCTTGTTCCTTTTCAGCTCCATGTGTGTATTTGTAGAAGAAGTAAGAAAATATTAAAAATGGTAAGAAAATCACTTGAATTAAAGTTGTGAGCGACATGTCAAAATCAAGTCATCAAACTGTCTCTCTTCTCAGAATATTTCACTGTAAAGAGAAGAGAAATAATTAACTTTGAAATCCTTCGTTCCTGTTATAGTTGTGTTGTCATTCTTATTTTTTAAAAGCTTATTGAAAAAAACGTGAAAATATGATTCTGCAACACACAAACAATAAAAGAAAATCTTACCAAATTAATAATTATACAATAGAAGAAGGCTGTTCCATAATTAAAATTGATTGAGTTGTCACTTGTCAGCTGTTAGTTTATTTTTCCGGTGATTTGTTTACATTTTTGTTGTTCAAATGTTAAATCTAATCTCCGTGCGTCACGGAAGCGACCAGCAGTCGACAAGTAGGCAGACGGACCAGCGTCAACTTGGTTATTAATTTTAGAAAAAAGATATAACAAAAGTTTAAAATTGATTTGCTAAAACAAAAAAAATGACATTCATCGACTTATAATTTTAAGTGATTCTTTCATAATTTTAAATAATAAAGTTTAGTAGTAAGTAAGAGGTGAAAAAATTAAGGAATTTTTGATTCTTTTAAACCAAATCTTGAGTGAAAGTATTTGGTTTTTTTACTTTCTTTTTTCGATCAACACGAAGAAAGGAAAAGATCGATAAAATGTCATGCTCAAAGTCTTTCTCCCAGCATAAAATCAAAATCAACGACCACCACCTTATTATCTCCACTTTTACCTCAAAAATCAACACCTTACATATTCCAATTCACCTGTCTTCGATTTACAAGTCTACTTTAAGAATTTTCTTCCGTTTAATCTTTAAACTTTCACCTAAAATTCAAAGAACTTAAAAGTAACCTAAGATCATCTTTTTTATATTCAACACGACCGAATAAGAGGTCCTAGGTAAGTTAATTCATTTTTAAACGTAATAATTAAGCATAAGCGTTTTTATTAAAATTTTTGAAATGGGAACAATATTTTAATAAAATTTAACTGGATTGATGACCTCCTTGTGATAAATGTTTAATAACATCAACCCAGTCATATCCCCTTGGTTTTTCACCTTTTGCATCAACACGATCCCATTCCTTTCGTTTTTGACTTTTTGTTAATTGCTCCTTCTTGACTTTAGCTGGGCCCTGAGTATTCTCAGTAACTGGATCCT
>JAQGCN010001157.1:0-11262 GCA_034699725.1 Friesea truncata | reverse complement strand
AACTTCTTCAGCGAAACAACGCTAATAATTGGAGCGGATGTCACGCATCCACAAGCTGGATCCAAGGTGAGTTATTATCGGATAATTCTTCATTAAGAACATTTAAAATTATTTTCTTTCTTGTAGATTCCTAGCGTTGTTGCTGTTACGGGATCCTTAGACCTTGGAGGCATGAAGTATGGAATGCACTGCCATGTCCAAGTAAAAAAGAACAAGGGAGCTTCGGAAATAATCGAAGATTTTCACAACATTGCTCTGAAACTTATCAAAGATTTCGTGACTAAGACAGGAAAAAAACCACGGCGCATCATCTACTTGAGGGATGGAATAGGAGATGGCCAATTTCCAGAAGTAAAAGCAATTTATAATTTCACATTTAAAATGTTTATAATTATTTATTTCGTAAAAAAGGTCATGCAGAAGGAACTTATCGGCATTCGGGATGCTTGTAAAGAACTTTACAAGAATAAAATTTATAATCGGTGTCCTAAGGATGTTGGAGACAAGGACCCTGGAAAATACGAACCACGTATTACATTCATTGCAGTCCAGAAGAGGCATAAGACACGGTTCTTCGTCGATGACGAAAAAGATGGAGTGGGAAACGTAAGTTTTTTAACGAAAGTAAAAATTTAATTTAAGTCTAATATAAATATTTTTAATTTTTAGCACAAGAATATCCCTCCGGGTACTGTCGTTGATCGAGATGTGGTCAATCCTCGGACGATTGATTTCTATCTCAATGCGCATCAAGGAATACAGGTGAACTTTCAAATAAACTTTTTTCAAATTAACGTTTTTGTTTTATTTTTCTTTTAATTTTAGGGCACAAGCAAACCCTGTCGGTATCAGGTGCTTCACAATGATAGTTCGTTTACCATGGATGATTTGGAACGGCTCTGTTATTACTTGTGCTACGGATACGCACGCTGCAACAGGGCAGTCTCCTATCCTGCGCCAACATACTACGCCCACTTGGCATGCACAAGAGCTAAAGCTTATGTCCAAAGTCTGGATTTAGTCTGGGTGTAAGTAAACTACAATGCTTTGGATTTTGATTATAGTTTGGTTTTAATCTCGATTTTTTAATGATTATTTTAGAGATGACAAAGAGAAGAACTTGGAATTAATTAGAGGAAGACTCATTCGTCATCGTCAGTTCATGAACAGCAAACCCATGCATTACATCTGAGCTTCTTTTCAAAATTAAGGCAACTGAATTATTTATAAGTCAGCTCAGTGGTTATATTATACATTTTTCTCTTTATGAAGGTTTCTGTAAAACTATTTGGTATAAGGTGCTTAATCTTAATTAAAAATTCTTGAAACCAAACTTCTCTTGAATTTTTTGACAGCTTTTCATTTGGTAAAAAATTGGTAATTTGCAATTTTGTTTTACTGTGACAACGGTAGAATTCCTAGGAGGTGTTATGTGAATAATAACACGAGTGGGACAGTATTGAATAAACTGTGTCTGTCTTCTTGTTTTTGTTGTAATATTTCTAATTGACAATGGACACTACTAGTGAAGAGCATAAAGAACCAATTCAAACCAACCAATCATTCATCTTAGAAGGATTTCCGAGGAAGAAACTTTCATCAGGTTCAGAAGCTCATAAGAAATATTTCCGTGCAATACTTGAAGCATCTGCTGAATTGACTCGTGTTTTCCAGGTAAATTCTTAAAAGTAACTCTGGATTGAATTAATTGTGTGATTGTTTGTTTTCCAGACGGAGTATTTGGAAAGAGTTATAAATGGAAGCATAAAACCTGAGATTTTGAACTCGGATAACTCAGTGGGTTCCTATGATACTTTAAAGAAAGGATTTCTATACTACTTAAATGGAAGTGGAAAGTATTTAGTTCTTCGTGAACATCTTCGTGGAGCTGTCACTTCGATACTTCATCAAAAATCTCTCGTGAATCATGCTTATGGATTTCAAACTAAACAACAGTTTCAGGTAACAATTCAAACGAAATCTTTTACTTGAATTAATACAATCTTTGTTTTAGAACTTCCTCCACGATAGTTATTGCTATTTGTTAGATGTTATGAATCAAGCCTTATATTCAACGTCGTTCAACGAGAGTCTATTGGTTGGAATTACTAAATGTGGAGTGCCTGGTGCAGATGGAATACATAAGGAACTTCGTAAAGCTCGACATATACGTGAATTTCTACTGTTTGCCCAAGAGGCATTTGCTCAAAGCGATTTTGACAATGCTCACAGATTATTTGTTGAGGTAAGCTCAAAAAGAATATTTTCATTGTTCATTTTAATTTTATGATGCTTCCAGCGAATTGCACGAAGTGGTGATAGCGATGATTGTTGGATTGACTTTGCAAAAATGTGGCTCTCACGTGGAGATGAGTAAGCACAAAACTTTATGACAGGAAATAGAATTTTTAATAATTTGTATTGTATAATTGTGGAACAGTCGTTTAGCAGAAATAGCAGTTCGTGAAGCCCTTTCCAAGAACCCAGACAACCTCATTGGATTACTCCTCGCAGGACTCATTTGTGGAAGTCACCGAGAAGAACAAGGAATTCGCCATTTAGAAAAATTGCTCAAGCATCGACCACTCTGTCCCGAAATTCACATTCTGCTTGGTCTTGTTAATAATCAAATCGGAAATAAAAAAGCAGCTGAAATTCATTTTGATACTGCACATAAACTCCATCACATCCTTACTGGAAGAATTCCACCTCGGGTTCCAGCAGTTCCAAAGGAAGAAGAGCTCCCACCAACTTCTGCTCCATCACCTCCAGAAGAACCACCTAAAAGTGATGGAGGAGCTGGGGATAAGAAGAATAAGAAAAACAAAAAGAAAGGAGAAACTATAGAGAAAAAGAAGAGTAGTCAACTGACAGTTTCCAGGAAGGAAAGTCTCATAAGTGAAATGTCGAAAAAAACTTATGGATCGTTAGTTGTTGAGAAAAATTCGAAGAAAAGAGACAGTCGTTCAAGTATTCATTATTTGGAGAAAGAAAGTCTACTTTCAGGAAAATTATCTGAACCTGAAGATATTAAATCTATTCCAGAGATGTATGAAGATGGACAGAAATCACAATCGGAAGAAGAATTGGGAATTAAGATCGTAATTTTCAAATACTTCAATCTTTAACTATATCTCATAATAATTTTAATTGCTCTCTATAAAACTTCTAGACGAGAGACAATTTTCATTCAACGAAACCACCAAAACTTGGGAGTTGTATTTTGGTTACTTGGAATGTGACGAAGAAAAAACGCGAGAAAGGACATCCTGAATTTGGACATAACAATCAGTACATACCTGTAAGTACTTTAATAAAAATCGATGAATTTTTTTGTATAATTTTAACAATTTTTTTTTGATAATCAGGCAATTGGTGAAACTCCTGAAGAGGTCCATGGTCAGTTCAACTTGGTACTTGACATTGATGCTGGAAATCGTAAAACAATGATGGCTGAAATCCTTGGTGAAGACGAATATGAATATGAAATGGAAGGTGAATACGAAGAAGGTGATGATGTCCCACGTCCGCCTTCTTTTTGGCAACAAAAAACCCAGAAACGACACCGTCACCATCGACATCACAAACATCCCCCAATTGAAATTCCACATCAGCACTCTTCTGATTCACAACATGAATCTGATGTTCCTGTTGTACCACTACAACCAACCACGTCTGAATATAAAATTGACCAACCTGCTGAAAATGGAGCTGCAAGTGTCAAAGAAGGAGAACCAGTTCAATCTCAACGATTCGGTTCAGAATTGCTCTGGACAGCTCATCTTTTACTCAAACTACGTCAGTTTGAATTCTTTGATCTTGTATTGGCAATGGAAATTTCTAAATCAGAAAATCGTAGTGTTGAATATTTGTATCTCCGAGCATCATCCCTCCATCTTCGAGGCAGAGATCAAGAAGCGTTGGAAATTATAAATGAAGCATTGACCTTGGAACCTGACAATGGAAATCTTTGGACATTGCGTGGACATATTCATTACAATCTTAGAGAAAATGATTTGGCATTGGCCAGTTATGAGAGAACAATGTTAGACTTACATTATTTCTAATTTCAGTTCTAAAAAAAGTTAATTGTGATATTGTATTTTTTCAGGATGCTTCCACAAGGGAGAGAGTCGCTTCATCTTGTTTACCTTCGGATTGGAGCCCTTTGCGCTGAACGTGGAGATCTGCAGCTTGCGAAACGGATTTTCTTAAAACGAGTTACAACCTATCCGTCACCTTATCTTTGGATTGCACTCGGATCCGCTTGCTACCAAGTTAGTAAAAAGTATATGATGAATTTACTATGTTAATATTTTTGGTTTGAATAGTTGGATGAATTAGACGAGGCTTTACATTCATTCTCGGAGGGTAATAAAATGGACAACTCTAATCCAACAATTTGGGCTTATCTATCTCTTGTCAGCTTGTGTCAGGGAAATAAAAACTTGGCAGAGCAATCTTACAAATGGGCAATTAGGGTACTTCCACTAAAAATTATTAATAAAACTAATAGAAACTAACCTACGTTTGAATGAAATCTAGTTTGGACTTAACAATGGAAAATTGTTGGATGAAATCAAAAATCTTCACGTAAAACTTGGATATGGAAATCCTGCTTTTCCACGAATTCCTCATTGTGTACCTCATGATGTATTTGTTAAACGAATTGGAAGAGAAACTCCTTTGGACATCTATGCAGATGCACTCAATTTTTCACATTTGAATCGTCAGCGAAATAAGTTTGAAAATCGAGAGTCAGAAGATGCACTAATCAATAAGCTTATTGCTAGAGACGCTCATAGAGAAAAAAATGCTGCAGAAGCATCAGCTCGTCCGTCTGAAGCTGAATTGGAAGGCACTGCTTCAGAGAACGAGGAGGAGCAACAATCAAAAGTGAGTTAAATGATTCGAAGAAATCATAAACAAAGAAATACTAAAACAAAGCGAATACTAGTAAGAATTTTATACTCTCGATAATTAGAATTATTAAAAATTGTACTTTAAGTGAATGGCGTACGGTACGATCGATTGATGATTGATGCTTTTTCGAAATTCTCTTGTCAGCTACAGCTATTCCATATTACTTTATCATGATGGTCTTTGATCATTAACACCGGAAGGAACATTAACTGTTACACCGTCCAGTTTTTTTGTCAAGCATACTTGACAACCAAGTCGAGATCTGAAATAGTTTGAAGCTTTTAAATTAATCGTAATTTTGACCTCTCGTTATAATAAGTATTTACGTATCAGTTAGTCCATAAGCTAAATCAAGCATGTCCATTTCCTCGTCCGTAATTTTCTCCTCTATCTTAGCAAAGTCTTCCGGTTTGAATATCAAATGGCACGTTGAACAAGACAATGTCCCTTCACAAGCTCCTAAAAGTTAAAAATAGTAAAACGCTATAAGTTAAGTTTTATCACTTTTCTTAAATTCAATTTTTAACTTACCAAATCCGTCGAGATCAACTTCATTGTTGAGTACAACATCCAACAGATTATCACCAATCTTTCCTTTAACAGCAATTGGAGTCCCGTCACCTTTTACAAATGTAACATCCACCCTAATGTAAAGAATAAAAAATATTGTAATCAATCATATCGAAGAGAGACATCGAATCTAACTTACATTTCAGGTACTGACTTAGTGACAGGGGTTGTAAGAAGTGGGCGTGTTGTAGTCACGATGCTGAGTCTTTGTGGTTTTGTGAGTTCACGATTAATATGGCCTATGAACCTCGACACAGCGTTTCTCAACATTATTTTGATTAATTTTAAATTATACAGTAAAATCAGGCTTTTAAGTTAGCTACTAAAAAAGAGGAACAAAAGAAGCTGCCTGTCAGTCCGCCTTCGCCGATTGGATTATTGTTATTGCGAAATGAAATTTGATAGAATAAATGAATAACTTATTAGAATTAGAAACGCAAATTAAAATCGATTTACGTGATTTAAAATAAGGTAATTGAAGGTGAGAATGTATACGAAAGAAGTTCTAAATCAGCTGTTCCACCCAAACAAACGTAAGCGTCACACTGTCTAGTAAGATCTAACTCAGCTAGTAGACGTGACTAATTTAATTAGTTACAATGTCTCGTGATCGTTGTCTGTCGTCCGTCTCAACAAGCTCTACTACTTGACTTGTCAGGGTATCGTGTTATTCAACTAATTTTAAATTTTTAAACCGGGACAAGAAATTTGTTTTTAGGTTTGTTTTTGACTTGTCCATTCTTTTTCTCTTACCTACTTCAAAATTCTAGTCAATCTGTTCCGTTTCTGTTTTGTTCTGTTAAGCTGTTTAAAAAATCATGTGGAACAACTCAATTAATCCTCGCAAACTGTACAAACTGTGTTCCATACTGAAACGCCGGTTCTCACAGAGTATTTCTTCTCCGGAAGTGGATCCAACTACAAAAGTAAGAAGAATATTTTCTGGCATTCAACCGACGGGTCAGATACATTTAGGAAATTATTTTGGAGCTATTAAGCAATGGGTAAATTTTCAAGATAATCCAACATACACGAATACAATATATTCAATTGTTGATCTCCATGCAATTACTCTTCCTCAAGTACGTAAGTTTTTTAGAATAAAACAGCATAAACATTTTCTATTCTTATTGTTATTTTCAGAAACCGGATGAACTGGAGCAAGCAATTTTAGAATCTACTGCCACATTATTGGCCTGTGGGATCGACCCTGAGAAAAGTATTCTTTTCCTACAATCGCATGTAAAGAAAGTCATGAAGGGTGAAAATATTTTAGGAAGTTAACTCTTACTTGTATTAAATTTCTAGGTTGAAACCCACACTCAGCTTGCTTGGGTCCTGGGATCGCTTACAACAATGCTTCGATTAGCTCAACTTCCTCAATTTAAAGAAAAAAGCAAAACTCTGAAAGAGGTTCCTTTGGGACTGTACACATACCCTGTGCTTCAGGCTGCCGATATTTTATTATACAAGTAAATTCTTCTAAAATCTGCACAGAAGAATGGAATATTTCATTTTTATTCTCATTCCAGTGCCACTGAGATTCCTATAGGCGAAGATAATCTTCAACATATTCAACTTGCTCAGCATTTAGCTCGAGGGTTTAACAGAATTTATGGTCCAACATTTATAGTTCCGACGCCAATTATAGAAGGTAATGCTAATATTTGTAAATCTGAAAAAGATTATGTTGAATCCATTATTGTAATACTTTTTTTTTAGATGGAGTCTCGAAACGACTTCGTAGTCTTCGGAAGCCTGGGAACAAGATGTCAAAATCAGAACCTGATCCTAAAAGTAGAATCAGTCTTATCGATCATCCAGATGAATTGACTGAAAAAATTAAAAAAGCTGTTACAGATTCAATTTCTCAAGTAGCTCACGATATTGAAAATCGTCCAGGTGTTACAAATCTTGTGGAAATCCATTCACTTTGTACAGGAAGAAATGTTGAAGATATTATCCAAAGTGTTAGTCATTTAGATACAGGAAAGTATAAATTAGAAGTTGCAGAAGCTCTTGTTGAATTTCTACGGCCAATTCGTAGAAGGATATTAGAACATTTACAGAATACAGAAAATCTTATTAAGATTCTTGACAGAGGGGCTGAACGAGCTAGATCCATTTCAGATCCTATTTGGGCTGACATTTGTTTTAAAGTTGGAATTTCACCTAGAAATCATTGGTATTCGTCAACAAGAAAATCTCGGATATCACAATCAAAATGTTCAGCGTAAAAATTTAATTTTTAATAAGAGTCCTTTACTTTCATTGTTTAAAAGTTTATTTTAATTGATTAAAATCGCTGGATTCCTTGCAAATTAATTCCTGCTGAACTCAAGCTGTGTGTTTGTTTCACTTGGACGCTAAAAAATTTAGCCCGGTAAAGTAGTAAGTTTAAATTTTACGCATGGTGTAAAATAAAAAAATTGACTTTTTTCTTTCTTTTATTTGTTCCTCTATCAGTTGTCAGTATCAATCAGCTGGTTTTTTAAATAGTTTCTCATCAATTAATTTAATTTGCTTTCTTATTAAGATGGGGAAATTCAACCCGAAAGCGAATCGACGAGAGGGGTTCAATAAATCCAACCATAGCATGAACCCTGACCGAAAGGTCGAAGGACTCAAAGGGGTGGCCAAGCCTCGTGATAAAGCGACCATCAAGCGACTGCAGATGTATAGGAATTTCAAGGCTAAACGAAACAAGGCAGGAGAAATTATCCGTCCAGCACCATTTCAATCCAAATTAAAACCTGGTACAGTAGCACGAGTTGAACCTAACCAAAAATGGTTCGGAAATACGAAGACGATTTCCCAAACAAAGCTTCAGAAGTTTCAGGAAGAATTAGGCAAGGCAATCAAGGATCCTTATCAAGTAAGTAAAGTTGCATCCGTTTAAGAAAGTCAGATATACTATGAAGACGAAAGAGTTTAACCAGCAATGTTAAATTTTTTTTAGGTGATAATGCGGCCATCCAAACTTCCAATCACTCTCCTGAACGAAAAAGCAAAACAAGCCAGAGTACATGTTCTTGACACAGAAAGCTTTGAAAATGTATTCGGTCCTAAGAAAATCCGAAAGAGGCCCAGTCTTGCAGTCACTGAACTTTCAGATTTAGTGGATTTGGCTTCAACAAAAGCGGATTCTTACGATGCTACTAAAGACCGGGATTTAGTTCGTGATGAGCCAGAAATGCGGGATGCACCGAGAGAATGGGTATTCGGGGCTGGTCAGAGCAAAAGAATTTGGAATGAGCTGTATAAAGTGATTGACTCCTCGGATATAGTTATACAGGTGAGTATATGAAATATTTCAAATGAAATAATTTATTCATTATTTCATTAATTCTAGGTGTTAGACGCTCGTGATCCAATGGGAACAAGGTGTCCATCAATTGAAAAATTTCTCAAGAAAGATAAACCACATAAACATCTTGTATTCGTTTTAAATAAGGTTGATCTTGTTCCAACATGGGTAACCCAACGGTGGGTAGCCATATTGTCATCTGAATATCCAACAATGGCTTTCCACGCCTCAATGACCCATCCATTCGGTAAAGGTTCTCTCATCAATCTCCTTCGTCAATTTTCCAAACTTCATCAAGATAAGAAACAGATTTCTGTTGGATTCATCGGTTATCCAAATGTTGGAAAATCATCAGTAATCAACACACTCAAATCTAAAAAAGTATGCAAAGTTGCTCCAATAGCTGGTGAAACTAAAGTGTGGCAGTACATCACATTAATGCGACGGATCTACCTAATTGACTGTCCAGGCGTTGTTTATCCTTATGAAGAATCGGACACTGACAAAGTTCTAAAAGGTGTTGTTCGAGTAGAGTTAGTGGAAAATCCAGAGGATTACATTGTCGCTGTTTTAGCTCGAGTCAAGAAAGCTTACATTTCTAAAACATACAAGATTGACGATTGGACAGATGCTGAAGATTTTTTGACAAAAATGGCAAAGAGAACCGGAAAATTGATGCGAGGTGGAGAACCGGAGTTAAACACGGTTGCCAAGATGGTTCTTAATGATTGGCAAAGAGGGAAGCTTCCATATTTTACTATACCTCCTGGATATGAAACCAAATCTGGAGACTTTGACAAAAAGCCCAAAGAAGCTCCTGTGACTGTCGTTGAACCAATGACAGAAGGCGATCCTCAAACTGCCGTTGAAAGTGGAAAACTGGAGAAACCACGCCTTATTCAGAACTTGAAGAAAATCCTCGTACAACTCGATTATGAAGGTGATGATCTACAACCACTTGACGGAGAAGATGAGCCAATGGATGATTATGATGGTGCAGAGATATTTGATTCTGATTCTGGTGGAAGTGAAGATGAAGGAGAAGACGATGAAATTGAAGTAGAAGAAAGTGAACCTCAAGTTGTTCCAGATCAATCAGAAAGTACTAATTCGCATCAAGAATCTACACTTTTAAAATCAATTGCTCAAAAAAGAAAATTATCAAAGAGACAGAGACAACACAAGAAAGCACTCATTCAACAACGGCGAAGTGCGAAGGTACCAATCGTAGCGAAGAATTCATCTTCATCCCAAGCCCAACCCCAACAACAGCCCCAAGCATCGAATTCGAGAGGCAGCCGAGGTAGTGGTGGTAAAAGAAAAACTAAGGATGACATTACATCAAATCCAACTGAGAAATTGACGAGTAAGCAGAAGCGATCATTAGAAAGAGAAGGTAAACGAAAGAAAGTAGGAAGTAATTTTTATGAAATTACGAATGTGAAGAATAAGAATCGTGATCGAAAAGTGCCCAAGACTCAGCGTCCTCCAAAACCAAAAGCGAAGTACTGATAATTTTAGAATTATAATAGACAAACATTTCGTTTATAATTTCTTCCACTCAATTGAACTTTCACATGCATAAAGTAAGTAGAGAAGTTAAAGAATTTAATGTCTACTTAAAGAGTAAGTAATGTAATAATAAAAGTTGGAGCTCTTCCCTAATGAATAAATATGTGAAGACAGATAGGGGATTTTCTATGGTTAAAGCTTTAATAGCCTCTCCCTTCACTTTGACTAGAACAAATTAAGTATAGGAACGTAACATTACTCGTAAAATTTCATTTTCTAATTATATTTATGAGATAAATCCTTTGTCCTAATTTTGTATAATAATACCTACAGTAGGATTGAAAATGAGAGGAAATGATTTAATTAGTGATTAATTTTACTTGGGTATCTCAATTAGGGAAGTTTGTGAAGAGGAATAAAGGGGGCATGTGGTTTTTCATTTCAGACAAGAAAGTGGGTGAAAGTTTTAAAATACAAATATCAAAAACAAAATGAGGATTCGTAGGGTGGTGGGTGGTGTAATTTCATTTTATGATCAAGAACAAGATAATTTCAGACTCCTGTTGTGAACATTAATATGAATATGATGGGACTTTCTCTTTACTACTTCCGCTAATGTAATTTTCTCTTTCTACACACAATCATCGTAATAAATTTAATCATTCACTATTTTAAACAACAGAAACTTTAAACAAGGTGCAACTTTACAGAAAGACTTTAAAAATGTAACAATATTTCAATCAATTTTTTTTCTTCATGCTTTCACTTTACTTTCACTTTTAAAAATTCTAAAGGCAACTTTTTAAAAAATTAAAAGTGATTTGATTAGATTTTTTTGGTTTTTTTATTTCCTGATTATAATTTTTCTGTAATAAAAAAGAAACACTTCCTTTGATCTCTTCATTTTTTCACACTCGAGTCTACCCCCTAACTTTCTCCATGCTGTTTCC
>JAQGCN010001156.1:0-11263 GCA_034699725.1 Friesea truncata | reverse complement strand
GATATAAAATCATCAAAAGTAAAGTAACCCCAATGTCCAACATCCAACAACAACTCCTCGTTTCACAATAAACCATCCACCATCGAAGGTTCGTTCGATCGGTATATTTTCCGAATACAGAGAAAAATCTCTACCCAAAAATCATTTTTCGACATCCTTGTACTGCTTTTGAGTCTCAAAACTACTTTAAGTATTGAAGGTTTCAGAATTGAGAAAAAAAAATCTAAAGCCATCCCGACGGACAGAAAAGCAGGAAGGGAAAAGGTCCAAGTCAAGATTCTTGTTTTTTTTTCGGTTTTGAAGAGGAAGAACGGGACTACGCATATTCACTGCTTCTTCTCACAGTAGTAAAAATACCGAACTGAAAATTTGAACCAAAGTTTATAGTCTATTGTCCCCGAAAGCTGTTGTTACCTGTTTTAAAAAAAGAAAGAACTTCTGAGATTGATCAGAGTTTGATGACGGGGTGACGAGATTAGACGCTTTCTTTCTTATAGCTACCCTTTCGAATATTAATTTGTGCATAATTCATAATTTTAAAGTTATTGTCAACTCAAAAGGAGTTGAGACTCAAAAATTAACATTAAAAATGACAGAAGCAAGTACTGGGTCATTGTCCGAAGAAAACACAGGGACTTGTTCTCCATCTTCATCTGCGGACTCGAGCCAACTCAATGGTAAGATAAAGCTTCTTTACTTTCATTCATTGAGTCATTCTGGACTCCTGGAGCTCTAGGGTACGGGAACTGCAAGTCCTTTCAGGGTTGCATTTGCAATATTGCAATTTGGGAAGATGTCGATTTGGGATTGATTTTTCTGTGAGTGTGATGTGATTTATGAAAGTTTTGTTTCTTTTTCGATGAGTCATGTAATTATGGGTGTGAAGCATTTTAAGTGTTTACTACACAACTAAATTAACAAAAATATACTCCCTTCCCTATCCTTAGGATGCTGTGAGCTCAGCGTGGAAAGGTGAGTCTCAACAGACAGGAAATGAGATAACAGTTTCTCAGCCCACTTTTTGTAGGTAATTACGCCCACTTCTCAATAAGGGCAATTAACACCTTACTTTTTAACATTGTTAAAAATGTTATAGAACGTGCACTTTGTGATTTTCAATGATCGTGTTCAATAGACATTTCGTCGATTGAACCATGCCGTGACAATAAGGTTAATTTGTATAAGTCCCGAAATTCGTCACATTTAATTTTTAAAGAATACAAAAGAAAGTTTAGAAATAAAAGTGCGTCTGTCGGTCATCAGTTCGGCATGCCGGGGGTTAAAGAAATCTAAATTCTAAAAAAGAGGGTATGAAAGAAAAGAATTGAAATATTTTAAATGAGTAGGTATACTTATCATGGTGAGGATTTTTCTATTGTTGGATCAACCCCCGTCTCTTTTTTTAACAATTGTGTTGATGACACGCCATGAAAGTAAAGAATAGGGGACCTTGACACGTGTCACACAGAGTTACGATATAAAAAGTTTTAGTTGAAATACCTACCCATAAAATTCAATTCCTCATTGTCTCAACCACTAAAAAGTTAGGGATACTTTTTTTTATTTCATAATAATAAAAAAGGCCCTTTTTTAAAAGGTTCCGGTCTTCTTAACTAGGGCCCTTGGAATTATTGGGATGAACAAATCTGAAGTAGTATAAAAAAACTACCTGTGACAAATAGTATCTCATTGTTAATCAGTAATAGATAAAAAAAAGAACGGAAATTGATTATGTAGATTTCAACCAATCGAATTGTGAAATATTTTGAAAGGTTTTCTTATTCAAATACAAATATTAATTGAAACAAAGAAATTAAGATTATTTCACATTTTTTAAAGCAAATAAAATAAGAAAATTTTGAATTTAAAATGACAATAAATGAATTTAATTAAACTGTTGATGAGGATGACAATTTCTCGAAAAGTTGTCAATTTACTGACAATATTGATTTTAAGAAATGTCATTCATTATTCTATTAAAATTAAAAATACAACCGCAATGACGAAAGCGTCATTCGTTATTTTTTAAATTAATTTAAAAAAAATTATAGTAGTATTGAACGAGGGATTTTATTTAAATCGCGCTGTATTAGCTTGTGCTTGGCTCGTGGAAGAAGTGAGTTATTTTTTATAATGTTTATGAAATATGTGATTGAAGGGGAGTGATGATGAGAGATAAGGATCAAGGGTCCCGACCCTTAAAATTTTTTATCAATAAATATGATGATGACAAAAAATCAGAAAACAGAAATCCCCAATTTAGAAATAACAAAAGAAAATACGTACACGAAAAACTTAAATGTATATTCCCTACTATTAAAAAATATCAATAACCCATGATTTACTATGGAGTAATTGATTGTTCAGAGGAGGAGAGTTTATTAAAATATAATTTATCATCCTTCAAAATATCTTATTAAAATTATAATTTAAACTCGGAACAAATATTTTGTTACATTTTTTAAATTTCAATTCCGGTTAGTTTTACATCAAACTTTGGTGAAATTTTGTTAGAACGATTCCAATTATTAGATTTTCTGGATTTGATAATTTCAATTTACTATTAACAATAAAAGATCAAAAAACCTAAACCCTTTTTTTCATTCAGTAATAGTCCTTTGCTTTCATAAGTTGTTGATAAAAAAGTTTCACAAAAAACACCTAACATCTAATGCATTATATCGCATGTGTGTAACCCTTAAACAACTTGTTACGGTGTAGGTGATAAAATTTCAGATTTGGGAAAGGAAGCATTTATGTATCGAAACGGTTACAATTGAGGTTTTTTTTCAAATCAATAAAATAAATTTTATTAATTTGTTTTAAAATATTGAATTACATTATTAGTGAAAAGAATTATTAATTTCTCAGAAAGGAAAGGAGGAGGAAAAGTTCTTCTTTTAACATCAGTATTTTTTTTTAATTTCCAAAATCAATAATTTAGATATTAGATTTCTAACCAATCCAGTAAAAGTTTGAGATGGAGAAGGAGAAAGTAATGGCGGTGTTTTAGTGAAAAATGAAGGGAATTGAGTATATATGACATTTTGGAAGGGAGTCTGCTCGCTCAGCTCAACTCGTAGGGGAAAGTATTTTTTAAGTATATCTGAGTGAGATGAAGTTTTATTTTGAATCCATGGGTGAAAAAAGGGAAAAATCGGAACGAAATGAAAAGTATAGAAAGGAGAAAGGAAGAAAAAAATATAAAAGTATAAAGTATAAAATCGATTTGAGTGAAGAGGATGAGAGTTTTAGTTGTAATGCTCGGGTCTTTGCATCCATCCACAGAAGGAAAGCCAGGAGTTCGTTTTTTTGTAGACATTTTGGAGAGTGAAAGCAGCAGTAGGAAAGGCAGGTCCCCGAATTTTTTGTTTAGAACTCCTCCTCCACTTTAATAATTCCTCCAATCCATTCAAGGGAAAGATACATTGAATTCAATGGGGAAAAATATAAAATGAAATGATGAATCATCCCATTTCTCTCTTCTTTTTTTCTATCCTTTCTTTTACTAAAAATATGATTGTACTTTCTCCTGGAGGATTTTTTCTTCTTTTTCTCTCTCCATCTTTTTCTACAATCAATTCCTTCTTTTTGGATTTCATTTCCATCGATTTCTCAGTTTTTCATTTGGATCTCAAAAAAATTATAGAACCCGTCATCTTTTATTTCATTTATATTAGAATCTACTTCCTTTACTTTATTACCACTTTCCTTCCTTCAACTTTTCTTTCATCATATCTTTTCTATTTCATTTTATTTTCTTTTCCTCTTTTTCTCGAAACTTTTTTTTGTGAAATGGAAGCTTAGAAATCATGAAAATTCTGTAAATCCCCCCCCCCCCCTTTTTTAATATTAAAAATATAGTAATTTAATATTAATAGTATTTTAATATTAGTATTGACAATTATAATTAAATAAATCACTAATTTCTAATTAATTTAATATTAATTAATAGTATTAATCACTAATACATCCTTTCAGACCCATAGGCTGAGAAGAATGTTACATTGTGATGTTTTTTTAGAATTTTAATGAGATCATCTGGAATCTGTAAAAAAATTAATGACAAAATATTAAATATTCAAGAAAAGAATAAAAGAAACAAAAAACTTACTGTTTGAAAAATATTTTCACTGATATAAAATTTCAATTTTTTAAATGTTTTAAAGTTGTGATAATGAGATATAAAGGATATTGCTGCGACGTGTACCAAACGAGCGTTTTCAACCCTTAAAACTGTTACATCTAAACAACAATTTAAAAAATATATATTTTAAGAAATAATAAAATTGTGAAATATTCCTCTAAATTATTTTTTAAGGGATTTAATTATTTCTTACTTGGCAATACAGGGTAAAACTTATTAGAAGTTTTCTCTTTTTCATCATGAACCTTTTGAATGTAGAACACAGTTCCAGGCCGAATTTCAGCATTTCCTGTTAGCTCATTCCAAATATCTCTGTCACTCTCACTATATTTAAAAAATAAATTGTCATTTAATAGTATACTTTTACCACAAAATTAATTACCTAAATACAATTGGTGTTGATTTAAAATAAGCGATTCTTACCTGTCAGAAGATTTTAGGCAGAGTTTTACGTATTGTATTTTAGGATGCAACTCTAAGAATCTCTCATAATTGTGATTGCACCAGTTTGCCTTGATTGATGTTACATTTGGAAATGTCGTTTGCCAATTCTGATCTATATAATAATTAAATTTTAAATTTTTGACTGTAGGGTATACCTCAGTAAATGGATTCTCTTCTTTATTGTGGACATCTAAAGTAACACTTTTTAATTTTGGGAATCCTTCTGGCATTATTCGTACAATTACTAATTGATTTTCACCGCCTGAAAAAAATTTTTCTGATCTGTATATAAATGTGTGCAATCTTTTTAATGGAGGAATTTCTATTGTTTTTTTTTCGTATGTTGAGTAAATTGCGTTGATAATTTTTAACACTTTAACAGTTTCATTTACTTCTGATAAACATTGTGTCATCCTTTTGAGTTGCAGTTCAATTTGACAGACTGTAATAAGTGAAAAATTGTAATCTACCCGGGTACTCGGCCTACTAGTCAAAAATAGTGGATAAAACTTCTTGAGATTGCAGTTTTCACCAAAAACATGAACTACAGGTTTATTGTACAGCAAGTTATTTAGTATGAAGGAGTCGTCTGGAAAACAATTCTCTGAACTAAACGAGAGTCTTTTTAGCTTCATTAAAGGAGGAGGCAGAAAACGTAGCGATTGAAAGTCACCTTTCAATATTAATATCATTAAGTTAGGTGATGCTTCTAAAATGGAATTGCAAAGAAAATATTCTACTGCATTGAGTATTCCGCTTCTTATATTTAAGCATAGTTTTCCGATTTCTAGCACTTGAGGAATATCTACTTTGCACATAACAGTATTAGAATCAGCAATTACTTCCAGGCTTCTTAAATTATTCAAATGTTTTAAAATCGTGGTTAGCTTTTCCTCCATTAGAACAAAATCGGTTGGTGACATAAATGGTTGCTGAGTTTGTACATTTAAAGTACATCGAACAGTTTTTGGAGATAGCTTCCTAATCATATCATTCAAAACAAGGCTAGAAATTGGATGTAACACAAAATTAATATTAAGATATTCATGGAATATACTGCTGGAATTCGACAAAAACTTGCAATACTTTACTAGCTCAATGTCGCTTCTAATTGTTATTTGGATTTCCCGTTTTTTGAGACAACACAGTGATTCTTGGTTGAATTGAGCTGAAACCAGTCGAGTTGTAAGTAAATCCTTTGTAAACAAATTCTCCAAAATCGTACCCCATGCCTAAAAATATTATGTGAATTATTATTATTTTAATAATATAATTTATACTAAACAATCTTACTTCATTTGGCAAATAAATTCCCATTTCTTCAATTTATTTTTGACTTAGTTCGTCGGAGACAAAAGTTAATATGAAACGGGAAAATTTTAAGTGAATATATTTTAAACCATCACAATTTCAAGAAAAGGGTTAATCGGGTTATAAAATCCTTAACCCCGAGGCGTTATAATTCTATTTTTGTAATTTTCTGGAATGCCCCAGAGGATTGTTGAAAAAATATTTTGTACAAAATTACTTAGATCAAAGTAAAAACTTTCAAAGTAAAATAAAATAACGGCTTTATCTAACAACGCTCTACCCAACTTTATATTGTTAAATGAAGATTTTAAAATGGAATTTCTATCAATATGTGTTGGAAACACAGAAATAAAAAAATAGACGAAGGAAGGAACTTTCCAATCTTTTTTACATTAAAAATCCGGTTATAGAACCCGTCATCTTTTCTTTTATTATAAATTATATTCTTCCTTTACTTTATTGCCACTTTCCTTCCTTCAACTTTTCATCATATCTTTTCTCTTTTCATTTTTATTATTTAGCATTTTCTTTTCGTCTTTTTCTCAAAACTTTTGCGAAAGGGAAGTTTAGAAATCATGGACCCCTTCCCCTTTTTTTTCACCACTTTCTCCTGGGTTTCATGTTTTTAATGTTGGTTGGTGGTGGTCGTGGTAGTACTATTAGAAAATTCAATTCTTAAATTCTTAATTCTCGTCAACTTGTTACGATATTTTATATTTTTAATTTAATAATATGATTTATATGAATTTATTTATGAATTAATTAATTAGTATATGAAACGACTTTTTTTAATTTTAGGGAGTGGAAATGAAATCCGTAAACGGGGAAAGTGCAAATGGTTTAATGTAGCTAAAGGCTGGGGTTTTATTACACCGGAGGATGGAAGTCAGGAAGTTTTTGTACACCAGGTGAGTCAGGAATTATTCAGGATGTTCGACCCATTTTACTACTACGAATATTTTACTTGCACATTAGATTTAATAATTTATTTTTTTGGATTGATTTAAAAAACTGCTAATTTATACAAATAAGTCCCACCCCTCGTTCCACAAACAAAATCAAATGCAAAAGTGACTTGGAAGATTTTGAAATCTTACAAGGAACATCAACAAAATTTCAAGAAATTAGAACCCGAAGAAATATCAAGAAACGTTTATGATTAACCCTTGACATGGACATTAAAAACAAGGTTTCTAAATTGTTGAAGTCGAGTTTCTGATTCCATTTGTAAGAAATCCCTTCCATTGCATTCCTCCCTTTGACTCATGTCATTCATTCTGAAAGGAGTTTGGTCCCTTCCCTCTTGTCATTGTTACTCACTTAACAGAAGGAGACCATTGTAAAAGCCACTTCCAAGCATTATTCTAGTCATCGTCGCACGAGTTTACCATTTGTTTTTGATTAAACTTAAAAATTAGGCAAAATTGAAAAATATTTATGGGTACTTTACGTTTTAGATTTATGTGGGGAAAAGCGTCATTTATTCCTAAAGAATTTAGTACTGATTTTATTTTTGACCAAGAAAAACCCAATAATGAAGGCTTGATGAAAATGAAACTAAATCCATTTCCCTTCATTTCACCTACCTTTTGCTGGGGTTGTTGGTTCCTGTGAATAAACATGAGGAATATTGTCTCTATTTCTCTTCTTTTCCTTCCAAAAAAATCCCTTGGAATAGAAACAGACACAAAATTTCCTTTTATTTCCCATGCAGATTTAGTTCCCTTGTCCATATTGTTGTTGAGATAAAATGGCCACATGCAGATGGAAGCTTTTCAATGAAAAATAACCTCAGGGTTCTTTGGAAATAGAAAAACATCACAATAGGAACAACGGTTGACCATGACCATAGGAAGCAGAAACCTTTCACAAGAACCAAAGCTAACGCAAAAGGGATTTGGATTCAAAATAACCTCATTAGAAAAAATTCATAAACTCTCCAAAGAAATTTTCCCTGCACATACATTTTAAAACGCAGCAGTAATTAATTTCGCAGCTCGTTACAACTAATTTGTATGAAATTTGAATATTTCTTTATGTATTTTCAGAGTGTAATTCAGATGACTGGATTTCGAAGTTTGGGGGATGAAGAAATTGTAGAATTTGAGTTTAAAGATTCGGAGAAAGGGGTTGAAGCCACTTTAGTCACTGGACCTGAAGGAATCCCATGCAAGGGCTCGCATCGTAGACCTGCATCTAAGAAAAAAGTCAAAAAAATAAGGTCACTCTTAAAGCCTATAAATCATAATCATTTAAAATTCTATTAAAAATGCTTTTTATTCCGCAGATGCTACAACTGCGGAGATTTGAGTCATCATATTGCATCCAAATGTAGTATGGGTCCTCAACCAAAACGATGTCACAATTGTAAATCTGATGAGCACCTTGTCGCAGACTGTCCCAAAAAAATCGACAGAAATAAAAATAATAAGGTAAAAAATAGTCTTGGAATTTTGTAAGATTAATTTAAGACGTAGTAAAAATTGAATTGATGTTTGCAGCAAATCAGGAATGAGAACACGAATGTTAATGGAAATGGAACCTTATCTCCTGATTCCAATATTTCTTCAAGAACGCCAAATTCCACAGGTAAAAATAAGACGCAATAACCAATCAGAGACGAGCCATTCTAAATTTTTTAATGTTCTAATAGATGAAATTAATTCTTCCGAAGAAAGCGAACCTGTTTCCGGAAGTTGCTAAATTGAACTTTAAATGTAAAAGCCGAAGTCACCCCCAACCAAAATATGTTGAATTTCTCCACTTATGAGTACAATCTTTGCAAATTCCAAAGCTTTTTTCCTTAGAAAACTGAACAGGTTGATTCATCATTCATTCATGTAATAATTTACGGATTTCCGGTTACTTCTCAGATTTAATTTGTGAATTGATTGATATTGGTTAAGTGTAAATGAATCTATGATTTGTAGTGAACTGAGTTTGAGAATTCTAAAGCCGGAACAATAATACTTAATTATGCGTTTATATTTAAAGTAACGTTTATTATAATTAGTACTTCAAACTAAAGTTTATGACAATAGAGCCATCCTATCCTAAGTTCCAAAAATCTCAGGAATCATTTCATCTCAGCTAGTCAATTTAAGTTTATTGGTATTGATGTATTAATGTAACTTCTTGAAAATTTTAAGGTATTAACAGGGTATGCAGTTTATGAAAATAAATTTTTTGTTGAGGTTGAGGAAAGAAATTATCAGTAAAATAGTTTCGCAGGAGGACGAAATGTAATGCTAAATATAATGACTTCGGTATCTAATTTAATTATCCTAATTTGGATTAAAGCTCAGGTAGGACGGCAGGTAAAGCAAAGTCTTTACATTCCATTTCCAATCCATCATTCGGAAATCAACATTCAATAGAACAACATCATTTTTCATTTCAACTATTACTTCATAATTATAAAATCGAACGTCCAAAATGGAACCTAATTGGAATGGAGTTTCGCGTAAAGAGGTAAAAGAAAGTAACTATTTATACTCACTAAACGTTTAAGTACCCATTCTAAACCATTTATACTTCGGCAATAATTGTCCTATCCTAATATTTTATTGTTGGTTTGATTGTAGAGAGATGAATTAATGCGAAAAGTGAGCCAGTTGGACACCGTTATTGGCGGTTGGGTGGAAGCGGATATAAAATTTGCAAAATTTCTCAAATCTATGATGGACAACGCTGAGAAAATTGCAAAAATCATCAGTGACACGCACGCCGATGGCGATACTCCATGGAGGAGAAGACTGGATACGATTATGCGAGAACAACAAGAGGAGGCATGTGCTTTCGGAGATGAATTGGATTCGACCATTCCTAAAGGAGAGGTAATTTCCATTGTTTTACTATTAATACATCAAAATTAAATTCTAAAAACATTTTTTTTCATTTAATGCAGGTACGAAAACTCACAGGCAATTAAATAATTTTTTTGGCTTTGGAGAATTATTTTCACCACTTTATGAATAAATTAAATTAACCTAATTCGGAATAAATTCAAAATTAAAGTGCATTTGGAACGGAGTGAAAAGGTAACTCTTTTATTCATGAATCATTATCATTTGAGAACTCTCCCATCCGAGAAATAGTCACAAACCCAGGTTCTTTATTGTCATCCGAAAGAAGTTCAAGGTGGCCCGGACTTTCGTCACCTCGTAAGTGACCCAACTGTGTCCTTAATTTTTTGTAAAATTTTTGGAGGCTCTCCTGAATGAAAGGAAAATTAAGCAAAAAATCTATAACTTAATTTTTTACAGAACCACTTACATTTTCGCTTTGCCTTCTTCGAAGTTCAGTGTAAAATTCCTCCGGTCTTAAACCCTGATGCTCCAGCTTAGTTTCCAAATCAGCTTTCAGATGAAGTAATGTTTTTATCTCCGACTCTGCTTGGAAGTATTCAAGTGCGAGCTAAATATTTGCAAAAGTTAATTTTCCATTATTAAAGCGTTTCAATTTAAAGTGTATTTACCTGCTTGTGTTGATTGAATATTCGTAATGATTCAGGGATATCAACCAAAGCAGGAATTGGCTGGAGATTCGGTTCCAACATCAAGTACGCATTTTCGAAATCATATCTTCTATTGCGACCTTAAAATAAAGACAATTTTATACTTAAAGTTATTCAAGTTAGAATTTAGCATTACCAATTGCTTCCGGTGCAACAGATTTTGGTTCCGGTAAAATGACGATGTTGGATTTATCTCGAAAATCAGAAGTAGATCCGTATGAAGAAGATCTCCTGTGACCTAAATCCAAGTTACATTTTTTTTGTTAAGGTCTGCCAGTTGTAACTTTCAAGACTAACATTTTATTATATCAAGTTTTGATTTACCTGCAACTGGATGGGCTGCACCGTGAGTTTTAATATCAGAGTCACCATTGTTTTGATACTGATTAAGATTCTGTTGACTTGAAAATTGGTTAACATCAGCTTTGGCAGGAAGCCGTCGTGGCGGAGGTGTAGGGCGAGATATAGGCAGGTTTTGTTTTGGCAGATTGGCGATGGGTGAAACATTAGGCAACCATGCAGACACTAATGCCGGAGGTCTCTCATCTTCCATAGCGTCAATATGATTCGTAATTCGATTTGATTTCGATGGTCTAGGAGAAGCTTTTGGAGTCAAAGGAGAAGGACAATCTGCATTTGGATATAATTGTCCGATTTCAGTTTTAGGCTTATCAAGCATTAATATATCATCACTCTCACCTCCGAATTCCCAAGGATTCTGGAAGTAAAAACAACTTATTAACCATTTTTTAAACTTTCCAATCGAAAAATTATTTTACCGGATCTGTATCTATTTTTAAAGGCATAATGTCATTTACTATAGTTGGAGACAGGGCGCTTTTGCT